>VUQI01047610.1:6499-32919 GCA_015106735.1 Paratilapia polleni | reverse complement strand
GCACATTACACACAAAACACATGCCCCCCCCCCCGACAGCAAATCTCAAAGTAGTAGCCTAAAGACAGACAACTGGTCCAGCAGCAAGATAAGGTGGTATAATGTAACTTGAGCTTACATTCCTGTCAGTGCATTACATTACAGACAAAGATGGTCCATCTCTCAGCCAAAGCAGCCTGTAAATAGGTAAGCAATAAAAATAAGTTTCTGATTAATTAAACTGCTGGACTTCAGCCGTGTGTATACTTGGCTCTTGCTGGGTGCGCTATAAGGGACAGGAGCGCTCATGTTAATGTTATCCTTGGCTCACTGGCTTTGACATCAGGTCTAATACGAGGCCACACCTGCTGCCACTCTGACAATTCAATGTGTCGTTCATAGAAAGTGAATGATCGTGTGAATTAGAAAGGCAGGTATGCACATCTGTCTGTGAAAACATGCTTGTGTGTGTGTGTGTGTGTGTGTGTGTGTGAGCCAAGGTCTAGGTGGATGTGAGCTTGCATGCGTAGTGAATACTATTCATTTTGCCTGTGTGTGGTTTTTGTTTATGCCTGCATATGCATGCTCATGCATAAGCGGTAATTTATGTGCAAACACATATGTTTTAGCGTCCCCACATGCTGGTCTGTTCACTCAAAGGTTTATAAACAAGCTCTGCCTTTCACAAGACCCAGACATACATTGTACTTGTCATTTTCCCTCTCTCGCTTTTTACTGCATTCTCGCATGCATAGACTGTAAAAGAGAGTGATTTACACACAAGCGAATAAATACTTTGAGTTGGCGATACGGTCCGTGCACTATACCCCTCCTGTGCTGATTCAAAAGCTTTAGTTAGGGTCAGAGGAGCCTGTTAGTTTAGCTTCCCAGCAAATCTGTTAGTGGGATTGTTAGGGGAAAAGAAATATCCAAAACAGTTCAAGTAAAACCTTAGGCATCTGCACTGGTATGTAAAGAAAAACATCATTTTCATCGTGTGTATAAGAATTACAGGTCAGGATTAAAAGAAATGCTGCAATGTGAGGTGAGCATTGGCTCCAGTAGCCAGTGAAACTGGCTAAAAGACAGCAGTTTAGGTCAGCAGTGGGAATAGATGTGACAACGTGGGAGGAGAGAGGGTGATAAAGAAAGGAGAGAGAGCCCTTATTATGTAGTGTGAACTCAGCCAAGCTGTATATCCAACGTCTGTCTCCATAAGCCCTGAGCACTTGCTATGTGTTCATCTACACAGAGAGATGCCATTTGTCCTAGCAGACACACACACACAAACACACACACATTCGCCTCAAACAGACTTCCGTAGCTTGTCTGACAAATTGAGCACATTTGTTCAGTGGAGAAATTTTCATTGAGCAACTGGGTCTTCTCTGTGTCTCCTGTTGTTTCTCATTCAGAGGTTTCCTCCCCTCATTCTCAGTCTGTGGGTAGATTGTTTACAGCAGGAAGTGCCTGGCATCCTCTCACTTGGCATTGGGAGACAGTGACTTGGCTGCTGCTTGTAACCCAACATCATTCACAGCCCCAAAGCCTGCTTCAGTGTAATTCATGTGCTTTTGGGAGACATCCTTACCGGAATAGAGAGCATTTTTGTTGATTATTCCGTCTGTTTTTGATTACATCCTGGCCTGCCGCTGACAGCTAGTGGACAATTTAGCTATCATTCCTAGATGGGTTAATGGCGCCCTGGCTGAAGGTTTATGTTGTGGTTCAAAACAGTGGGTTGGCACAGATTTTCACTTGTTACAGCGTTGCTGTTTAGACATGTTTGCGTGTGAACATGTTAGTTTGTGTGACAGTACACATGTATCTAGCTAAGCTAGCCACATGGCTCAAGGATGGGAATGTCGGCTAGTCAGTCCACCACTTTGGACCAAACTGGAATATGTCTGTATTTAATAGATTGATCCCCACATTTTGTAAAGACATTAACTCTGTTGAGCCCTGGAGTTGACCTTTTTGGATTTTTTTGGCAGTCCTCTGACTTTAACTTTAATATAATCAGAAGGAAATTTCAGTTTGCCCAGTTCTTTGCTCTTTGACAAAAAGTGCCCGCAAAACTGTGCAAGTCAGTGGTGGCAGGTAATATCAGTTTCACTAACAAAGAGTCCTAGCAGTGAATCTGAGGGGGGGATCACATAAATAAAGAAATAATACCAAGAAAGTATTCAGCTTCATGACATGGTCTCAAATTCTTCCCCTCAGGCTACAAAACATGAGGTAAAGTACCCACAGATGGCGCTGTGATTATCATTTTGGGTCATATTTTGAGAACAGCGTGGCATAGAGGCAAAATTTTCCATTCATGTCCTTCCCTCTTTTTTTTTTTCTTTTGTTTTCTCAACAAACTGTTTCTTCTCAGAACCCAGAAGCTGAATTTTTCAGTGTAACCACTGATGTGCGACAATTTTGCTTCACTGCAACCTCTGCTCTGTTGCAAAATTAATTGACCTAGGGGATCTATATTCCTGCAAACCTTCATTCAAATGCTACTACAGACTGTTTTTTTAGACTAGTTCAGATCACAAGTTTCACGTGATCTCCAGTGAGTCTGCAGTGACACTTTTTTTTTTTTTTAATTTTAACAAATATTTGATCAGTATCACTAAATTATTTGGCATTACACATAAAACTAGCAGAATGACTTTATTTATTTATTTTTTGTATCACTAATTGTAGCTTTTTTATATTTAAATAGACAAAAACTTAGTTTTGCACATGTGATGTCAGTGCTTCAACGTGTGAGAAGGTGTGTGGAAAGTTGAGTCTCCCCAGTGATGCAGTCACTAAATCTTACTTGCGAACAATGTAGCTATTCACTCAAATGCTTGCAACCTCCTCTGGCCCCAGTCATTGCAACTTCCAGCTATATTTATGATTCATTCAGTCTCTAGTTTTATGACAGGTGAATATTAAACTAGCACTGAATGTGTTCTTTCCCTTTTAGCCAGAATTTGTACTTGTCCAGGATTGCTAATGAGGGGGGAAGTTCCCTTCTCTAAAACCACAAGTTGACAAGTTTCATAATCCCAACAACTCCATTGATTCCAATATAGTGACACATCTTCTCTCTGGCAGATCGTGTCTGTTTCAGCATTTTCATTCATATCACAATAATCAGGCTGGTGTTTTGAGCCGGGCCCTTCAGCATTTGGTTCTATTAGAATTTGTAGCTTGTAGTGTGTCAGACATATATTTATTAAACATGCAGGTAAACATCAGGTGTTTGGATTCTGTATGAGAGTAAAATAAAAACCCTTTATTGGTACATTCTTAGTTGGAATACTAACTTAAAAATTATGATTGTGGTAAAAGCAATATCTGCTAATCACATTTGTGTTTACCTCACAGTATCAATGGATTAAGTTCACTCTCACAGAACCGAAAGCATTACTTCAGGCTCTTGGTTATAAGCCACCAGATGTTTAATCCATCTCATGACTGTTTGACAAGTCTAGTCCCTGTTGTTTATCCAGCTGCGATATTAAACACTATAAAAGAGAGGATATTGGTGTCATGGAGGTGTAAACAGAATTTGTGCCGTTTGACCCTTGAGATGGATGTTGCATGCTCTGAATAGTGCAAACCTCTGCGTAAGTCCTTCAATTGCTCTCTGCTGGGGCTGGGTGTGCTGGGTAAGTTTGTATTTCCTTGAGCATGGACCACCTGTCAGCAAGCACCACAACTGTATGTGGATGTTTGGGGGGGGTTTTTTGGTGTGTTTATGTGTTCATAGACTGTGGACCAGGCCTAGATTGGTGGCACAAGTCAAACCCATGTGTTGTTTTAAGTTTACAGGAGCAGTAAGCTACTAACAGTAAGAGGTTAGCAGTCTCTTATTAGGGAGCTTTTAGACAGTGTAATTATATTCCAAATGCGTTTTCTGCTAGTGCATTCTTATGTCAGCGCATGAGTGTACATGCAACTTTCCCAGGGGGGGCTACCTGATCCAGCTACATTATCCACTGCACATCAAAGGGTTAAGAGCTGTCGGCCTCTGTAGTCATTAAGCCCTCTCTTAGCCACAGTAAATCAACGCTGTGCCAGCAACAGCTGCGCTGATCACCTATTAAAACTTCCATAATGTGTGTACAGAGTGGGGCCTGTAAGCTGACACTGGCCAACAGACCCAAGATAAAGGCCATATTGAACCTCTGATCTGGTTCATAACATGATAGCAAACGAAGTGAAGCTGGGTGGGGATGACAAAAAAGCCTTGTTATTAAAGCTGCAGTGGGCAGAAAAATAAAGGCAATAATTTGAAGAGATTGACAGACCTCCTCCTGCAGCTTTCCCTTCTCTGTTCTAAGCCCCTCCCTCATGACGTGCACAGGCATATGCACGTTTAAAATACGTTTAGCTTCACCTGGATTGAAATCCCCCTTTTCCAATTTACAGTGCTCTGCTTAACAGATTGTGCCACTGTATCTTACTTTCTAGGTAGATTTTTTGCTCATTATTCAACATACCTGATGTGTTCTGAAAGGATTGCGTGATTGGCCAAAGTCTCTCAACAGGCTAGATTTTCTAAGGCCTGAAAACAGAGCTCAGAGGAGGTGCAGGAGTCTAGTTCCCTCTCACCTAAATTAAAATATGCTGAAAGGTTTTTGTGGTGTTTTTGTCCAGTGCTTTAAGACTGCCTCAGAGCTTGTAACCATGCAGGAGACGAAATGGATATGTCACATACTAGATGGATCTTAAGGCACCAGACTATAAGATGTTAAAAGTCTTGAGCCCACTTGGTCTTTAAACCTTATATTCAAAGCTGTAGATTTCCCAGGCCAGAGAAAATACTGTTTTTTATGTGAAGTGGTGGAGGAAGTTGCCACGGGTTGTTAGGGCCGAGTGAATGCGGGACTCAAAATGCACGACTCGAGAAGGCAGAGCTGAATGTTTCACAATTTATTGACAAGACAATAGTTCTGAATAGAGTGGAACTTTTCAGGAGAGCCAAGTTGATCACGAGATGAGGGTTCTGAGAGAAAGGAGAAGACTGTTAGACGAAGCAGGTGAAATCCAGAGAATGTCCAAATACAGGGAGGTGAGTATAATTAACATGTTCTTACTTGAGAGATTGGGTGAGGGTCCAGGAGAGGGGGGTAGAAGCCACTGGTTCGCGTTTCCAAGGACTGGAGATGGTGGAGGGTGAACAGGCAAGTGAAATGGTCTGCAGAGAATGACGCACGTTACCAGCAGGCGAGGACGGACCAGCCCAACAGAGAACAGATAGGTGGGTAGGTAGAGAGCCCACACCTAGCCTGGGACTGGAGACAAAAAACAATGAAGATGAGCACAGGGAATTTCTGATGCAGATAGTACAAAAGAGAGACCTGATTACCACACAAGTAAGCAGACAATCTGGCGAAGGTTGATTTCTTGAGCTGGTCCTTAAGAGCAGGCAGATAATGAAGGAGAATGCAGCACAGGTGGTTTGGGCGAGGTGTGGGCGTCAGGGCTCCACCCCATGGTGGAGTCTATTCCAGGCCTTGGAGAGAGTTGGAAATTTCCACAAGCAAACCAGTACAGGCTATGACAGAAGTATTCACATCCTTGAGTTCAGTAAAAATACTAATACCAGAGTAAAAGAATCTGTTACAAGTGAAAGTTCTGCATGTTTAAGTAAAAATATGCAAATGTTAGGAGATGTTTCTTTGAACAAAAACAGAATTTGATATTCCATGAGATCTCTTTGACTGTTCTTTGAAGATCATCGTGAACCTTGAGTCATATGAGCCACTCTCAAATGACTGTGCATAGTTGTGGCAGACTTTACACATGCTAGCTTTACCTGGTACAGTTTGCACAGGACCTTAGTTTAGTTTTTTAATAGAACAACTCACATGCTTTACCAGTCTGACCCCTGGTAGTGGCACATCTTCTATTTTTGTTTTTTGTTTTTTTCTTTTTATTGGTGATTGGCAAACAGCTTGTAGGTGCAATACTGCGGGCTTCTGGTGGGATTTAGCCCAGGTGCTGATGGGGGGAAAAAAAAATTCAAAAATCAAGGGAAAATCTATATTTCAGGACAAAAAAATCATGACTTGATGACGACTAAAATATTCTAATCACCACTCCACCACCGTGCTTTATAGTTGGTATGAGTTGTTTGCGCTGATATGCTGTGATTGTGTTTTTTGCCAAGTGTGGCCCTGTGCATTACAGCCAAACATCTCCGCTTTGGTCTCGTCTGTCCAAAGTACATTGTTACAGAAGTCTTGTGGTTTGTTCAGATACAACTTTGCAAACCTAATCCATGCTGCCATGTTCTTTTTAGAGAGAAGAGACTTTCTCCTGGTAACCCTTCCAAAGAAGCCATACTTGTTCAGTCTTTTTTTAATTGTACTGTCATGAACTTTAACATTTAACACGCTAACTGAGGCCTGTAGAGTCTGAGATGGAGCTCTTGGGTGTTTTTGCAATTTCTCTGAGCTCCACTTATTCTCCACTCCTGGGAATATTGGCAACTGTTTTGAATGTTTTCCACTTGAGGATAATCGTTCTCACTGTAGAGTGATGGACTTCAAATTGTTTGGAAATGGCCTTACAACCCTTCCCAGACTGATGGGCAGCAACAATTGCTTCTCTAAGATTATTACTGATGTCTTTCCTCCTTGGTATTGCGTTAACAAACACCTGAATACTCCAGACCAGCAAACTGCCAAAACCTCTGCTTTTATAGAGGTGATCACACTTGCTGATGATCAGTTAATCGGGTGTATTTGATTATCAGCACCTGGCTGCTACTTATCATCTTAATTCCAGTGGATATAGTACTTAGTTTTCACACACTGCTTCTACATTTTGGCTTAATTTTTGTTAAATAAATAATGACATGGTGTAACATGTGATGCTTTGTAGTTCATCTGAAGTTGTATTTACCCATTTTTAAGACTTGCTAAGGACCAGATTATTTTAATTTTGTTCTGATATGTAAAACCTTTGAATTCAAAGAGGGTGTACTTTTTTTTTTTTCTTTTTTTTTTTACCATAACTGTATATGTAACTAAGGGGGGCATGTATATATATATATATATATATATATATATATATAAAACTGTTGGGTGATTTAACTTGAGTTCATCATATGTTTTATGTGTAGAAATCTTAATTGACAAAGTAATTAGTGCCTAAAGACTTCAGACTAATGTAAATAAGTAAATATTTCCCTCTGAGATGTGGTAGATTAGAAGTAGAAAGTGGCATCGAGAAAAAGACTCGAGTAAAGTGCAAGTACCTCATTGTAGTACTTGAATCAGTGTACTTAATTACATTTCACTATGGTTTATGTGATCAGAGCTGTAGTACAGAACTCAGTAAACTGCCAACATCCATATAGAATGCTTCTTAAAAATAATAATAATGATTGGGCTTTGCTGATTAATGCAAAATATGTAAAGATATTAATGTCAACAGTGAAGTGAATACACAGCAACTCTCTGCAGTCATCAAAACCAGTTCCATGTGCAGCAGAGGACTTGAAGACAGGCTAGCGTTTTTTTTCACTGATTTTGATGAGGAAATTGTGTGGAAATCAATACTGAGCTTAGTGAACTAATGTCAGTCTATATAGAAGCACACACTCAGGAGGCCTGTCTCCATGGAGACACAAACAGGGCATGAGACTACCCTCAGGTGAATTCTCTGTGTGGCTCTGCCAGCTGAATTGGTCCATTTAGGTTTCATTTTCTTTCTTGTCTACATCTTTGTTTTTCTCTTTTTCTTTCACTTTCTCTCCTACCGTTCAGCTGCGGACCCTAAGCCCGACTTCTCTGTCGTCTTCTTTCATTCACCCACTTTCTGTGTCTCTCCCACTGACAGGTAGCACGGCTAAAATTCAAGAAAAAAATATAAGATGAAATTGGGTCTCTATACATAAGAACTGTCTCAGGCCATTCAGGTGATAGATGCTGATTCGCCCCTGCCAAGGTTGCAGAGATTTTGTCAGCTGATCTCATAGTGCCGCCCATGCATGCTGTGTTCTTTTCCTTCCTCTTTCTGACAGAATTTCTTTTCACCTTTTTTGTTCTTACCTCTCTTTGACACATTTTTTTTCTGAGTTTCTTCCTCACTCACACATATGCATATGATTGTTTTTGCTCTTTATTAAACAGACCATATATGGATGTGTCTCTGTTTCCTCCATCACAAGGTACATTTAGTGCTTTGAGTTTGTTTCGAATTTAGCACACCAACCCCACTGGATTTGTTTGAAGAAAATCAGAGATGTCTCCAAAATGTCTGATCAAAGCCTGGCTTAGTTGCCCAGGGGCTTCAACTCATGTTGATAAGATGTCCAAGTGCCAGTCATGGAGCTTATGACTGCGTAGTATCTAAGCAGATTGTATATTTTTAAAGTGCTAGATATAAATGAGGAGGAAAGGAGAGCAGAGCCATCCAGTGAAGGACATGGATGTGTTTAAGGGCTCTGGAAACCGGTGCTGGAGGCCTGGCAGCTGGGCAGAATTCTTTTATATCCTGCTATGACAGGCATTTTTATACATACACACAGGCATGCATGCATGGATCTCTTTCTCTCCAAGTCTTTCGCTTTAATACGCTCACTCACCACTTGTGCTATTATACACACTGATATCCCTTTTCATCGTAGTTGAGGCTATTACGGAGCTAGACTAGGTGGGAGAAAAAAGGCTATGTGTGTGTGTTTGCGTGCAGCAGTTTAAGCTGCTGCACTCGTGTGTCGTCATCACCCTGAGAGGTCTGTGGTGAATGTGGAGGAGGGTAACAGTTGTTTTGACCACCTGCATCCCAGTATAGGGGAGGTTTTCCTTTCTCCCTCTTGTTTTCTTTCCGGTTTCTTCTGTATTTTATTTTTATTTTTCTAGAAATCACAGTGCTGTACTGGCTGCCTAGTCACCTTTCTGCACAAATACACATGCTGGTGTCAAGTTGTTGCACCACATAAATAGAGCAAACAAAAATGGGACAGGGCAGATGAAGTAAGGTGGAGGTATATGCGGCTGAGGTGATAATCTAACAACGCGCTGTCCGCACCATCACTTCAAAAACATTGAAATGGGAGTGAGAACTATGTTAGTTAGGCTTCTTTGAAACATGGATGGTGTATAGGCAATTCGCAAGTAAGAATTACTGTAAATTGAATTTCCCTGTGACATTTCTGTGTAACTTACTGTATTAATGTTAATCATTTGATATTTACAGAGAAGCCATGTGATATAAGGTTATATAAGACAAATGTAATCATAAATGTACATAAAAACAACACAAGAGGAGACAAGATGAATACACCCACTGTGTCTGTACACATGTGAGGGAACATACTATATAGACCAGGAAGACTCATATTCCACTGTCCCTGGGCAGTTGCTATTGTATTGTGATGAATGGAGTGTCTCCTGTCCCTGTAGCCACAGGGCACTGCAGTGGTCCACTGGGAGCCTGTGGGTGTTTGGTGGCCTTTCTCCTAAGTTTCCTGTCTCCTGATTCAGCACCAGCTGTGCACACCAGCAGGAAAAGGAACATGCGAAGGGTAAAAATAATTCACTTGAGATTCATGGTATAATGTCCCGACGGCAGTCAGATAGACAATGGTCTTCCTTTTACCTCACAGCAAGCCAGGCAAAGTGTTTGAGAAGGAGGGATTATTGTGCACTATGGGAGGATATCATCATGTAGGAGCAGTACACTGTAAATACACTACTTCTGCCAAAATTATGAAAAGGCAGTTTATATTGTAATGTCATGGTATAAAAAGCCCTGTTTCACTTTGAAGATGCCTGTGCCAGTTTATTCTAGATCATCTGGATATGATTGCTGCTTGTTTGAACCACCACAGAACTGCATCCATACAGAGACACTTAATCAAGAGCTGAACTTGGCAAATTTGTCTTGCGGTTTGAAGGCAATCTCTGACAGTTGCCCTGTCTGACTCTATGCCCAGAAGCCACTCTGGCATTGAAGGAGACTGAGCTTTATGGCAACAATGGCAGGCGTGCCAGTGGAGCCAGGCAGTCATCATGGTAGCGACCAGGGTGGGCTGTCAAAGAGCTGTGTGGCATCACTGTGCGGTTGAAGCGCCTGCTCTCTCCATAATGGAACAGCTGTTTGGAGCGTGGTGCGCCAGGGCGCTGGAGCACAGAGTAAATAGAGGAGAAGAGCAATGTAAACAGAGAAGGGATGGTGGGAGCTGCTTCTCTGCTACCGTGAAAGGAGGTAAACACCCAGGAGAACTAGATAGAGGGGTTGTCATCACAGGAATGCACAAACACCACTACACAAGAAGGTGTGGAAAGAGAGGAGGGTGTATTGTGAATGAAGTAAACCATAATGCTCTACTCCAGCCTCACTTCCCATACAATTTCTGACCTGTATATTTTCATTTTGATGAGAAGGATAAGTTACAAGAGTTAAGACAATAATCATACACTCACCAGCCACTTGCTGAGTGTATACACTCTCTGGACACTTTGTTAGGTACACCTTGCTAGTACTGGCTTGGACCCACTGACCTCCCTTAATTCTTCGTCCCACAGATTCAACAAGGTGCTGGAAACATTCCTCTGAGATTTTGGTCCATATTGACATGATAGCGTCACACAGTTCCTACAGATTTGTCGACTGCACATCCATGACGTGAATCTCCCGTTCCACCACATCCCAAAGGTGCTATATTGGACTGAGATCTGCTGACTGTGGAGGCCGTTTGAGTACAGTGAACTCACTGTCATGTTCAAGAAACCAGTTTGAGATGATTTGAGTTTTGTGACATGGTCCGTTATCCTGCTGGAAGCAGCCATCAGAAGATGGGTACAGTGTGGTCATAAAGGGATGGACATGGTCAGCAATAATACTCAGGTAGGCTGTGGGGTTTAAACGATGCTCAGTTGGTACTAAGTGTGCCAAGAAAATACCCCCCCTACACACCATTACACCACCACCACCTGCCTGAACCTTTGATACAGGGCAGAATGGATTTGTGCTTTCACGATGTTTATGCCAAATTCTGACACTACCATCTCAATGTTGCAGCAGAAATTGAGACTCATCAGACCAGGCAACATTTGTCCAATCTTCTACTAGTCAATTTTGATGAGCCTGTGTGAACTGTAGCCTCAGTTTCCTGTTCTTAGCTGACAGGAGTGGCATCTGGTGTGGTCTTTTGCTGCTGTAGCCCATCTGCTTCAGGGTTCAAGGTGTTGTGCATTCAGAGATGCTCTTCTGCATACCTTGGTTGTAACGAGTGGTTATTTGAGTTACTGTTGCCTTCCTATCAGCTCGAAGCAGTCTGGCCATTCTCCTCTGACCTCTGGCATCAACAAGGCATTTTCACACAGAACCGCCGCTCACTGGATATTTTCTCTTTTTCAGACCATTCTCTGTAAACCCTAGAGATGTTTGTGTGGGAAAATCCCAGCAGATCAGCAGTTTCTGAAATACTCGGACCAGCCCATCTGGCACCAACAACCATGCCACGTTCAGAGTCACTTAAAATCACCTTTCTTCCCCATTCTGATGCTCGGTTTGGATTTCAGCAGGTCATCTTGACCATGTCTACATGCCTAAGTGCTTTGGGCTGAGATATTTGGATTAACCAGCAGTTGAACAGGTGTACCTAATGAAGTGGCTACCTTGGAGATCACTCCCAACTGTCTTGATTTGAAATCTAAATACTAACCTGTGGGTTGAATGTTAGCTTTTGTCTTAATTTGATTTGATTTTGGATGCAGCTCATTATTAGGTCTTTGTTATTTATGAGATATAGAGCATTTCCAGCTGTCCTGCATTTGCAAATAGGATAGTACAAGAAGGCGCCTGGCCCCTTTTTATGACAGGCTGTAATTTTTCCCGCTATTGTTAGGTCAGCAGAGTACTGCGGACAGTGAGAGAACAACTGCGGCTGTTGGCACAGTATCGTTCCACAACGGGACAAAAGGGACACTCTGAGACAATCCGTACATGTGAGATAGCTGATTCAAGTGTGGAGGTTGACTTAGGACTGGCAAGTGACCGGTGGTGTACCTCCTGTGCCTGTGCAGAGGGGCTGATGCATGCTTACCTAAATGCAGAACTACTCTCATTTTCGTTCTTTTTTTTTTTTTTTCTCCACAGCTAGGTCATGTGCAAAAAAATTGAGTCAGGAAAAGATTTTCAGTCATTTTAGATTCAGAGACCAGTTTAAAAACTGCAACAACTGCTGCTGTAACTACACGACAATGTCTGATGCCATGTAGTTAAATAATTACTTCTTTTCTTAACCCTTGACTCAACCATTGCCCTTAAATTCTAAGCTCATATGACTCCTCCTTTCCTGAGCTCTTCTTGTTTGTTTCCCCCCCCCCATTTCCCTTGTCCACTTACTTGTACTGAACACACACGTATGCTGTATAATGCAACAGAAGAAAAGAAATGGAAGAGAGAAATGACTCTGAGATAAAAGACACAACCCAAATCACAAATGAAAAGAGGGAGACCCTGGGAATGAGTCATGCAGTTATTTTGTCTCTATCATGTAAACATGTTGGTAATATTACAGCAGAGTTTGTACACAACATATTTAGTGAGGAGCAACAGTAATCCCATGTAATACTGTGAAAAGCTCTTTTAGCATAGCTGATACAGAATCTTTACAAGCCACTAATAATGAGCAACAGAGAAATGGATTAGGGGTGGAGAGGCTGGAACTGAGCCACGGTAGGCAATACACAGCACAGTTAGTGAGTTTACTGCGTGTTGGCATACAGACAGGTGACAAAAAAAAAGGGGGAAGATCTGAACTCTTGACCTCTGTAGTGAGGAGATCTGGTGGCTCTTTGTATGCTGGGTGAGGGGCATTTTGGGTTGGTTTGGGTCCACTTGTCCCTTTGGAGCAAATCAATGCAAAGGTGTACTGTGTGATCACCTTTATCCTGTGATGAAACATTTCTATTCTCATGGGAGGGGCCTCTTCAAGGATGACAGATTCCCCGTGTATAGGGCAAAAGGGGGTCACTGAATGGTATGATGGGTTGGGAAATTACATGAATCATATGCTTTGGCCTTCACAGTCATCAGATCTCAGCCTAGTTGAACACCTATCGGACAGTTTGGACTGACATGTTAGACAGCTCTCTACACAACAATCATCAAACAACAATTGAGGGAATAGCTTTGCAACGAATGGTGTTCTCCCCTCCTTTAGTGGTTAGGAGACTTTTAGAATCAATGCCAAGGTGCTTTGAAGCTGTTGTGATAGCACATAGTGACCCAGTCCCTCACTTGGACACTTTATGCTCTATTTTTCTTTAATTTGTCACTCGTCAAATTAAATTGTGACTCGTATATGTTAGTGCAAGATAGCGGTATGCATTAATCCAGCCTACCCCTGTGAAGAACCACAGGTATTTGCAAAGAGCATTCAGATCATCATGAAGGTCATTCATTACTTTATCTGTTAACGTAATAATTTCAGCTTATGGGGTTCTCTCTGACTTGAACACAGATTCTGTTACTAAACCAAATTGCCACTGAAAGACTCAGACTAGCCTTTAATTTTATGAAGCATTTACATATTTATATGTCCAGCAGCCTGCAACATATTTTTCTCATATGCATGAGTCAAAGATATCAGAGATGTTTTATGTTTCTCACGCTGAGGCTGCACTTTTGCTTCTCACCACTGTGTGAATGTGGTTTATGTTAATTCTCCATACAATATGGTTGAGGTTTTTCTGCAATGGCTGTAACTGCTCCATAACCGATTTGCTTAAAAAGAATCATCAGAGTGTCGTTTAAAAAGAAGCAGTAAGAGCCTGAGTGATCTGTTCGTCCTACTCTCTTCTCCCAGCACCTCGTTAAGACCCAAGACATCACCTCAACCCTTCTCCTGCATACGCATACACAAAACCAGGCTGGCTCCCCCCCCCCCGTTCAACCCTGTCACAGTCAGAGGCCAGACAGGGTCAAGCAGAGGGCGAGACATTTATGAGGTGTAGATATTTGTGCAGGAAAGCATTCCTCCTGTTGACACTGAGCAACACAGTCTGGATGCTGACCAAGCTGAGCCAGACAGGCACTGAAATGTAAGGCAGGCAGACCAGTCTGAGTGAGAGGTAACAGATCTCACCCTGGACACAGCTGGGGTTGCAGCAGAAGAGTTGTGGCAGTCTTGGAGGAATGTGGTCCAATGTACTAAAGTGTTTTAGTGACATTTATCTTCCTCATAGATACAACATGTTTAGTTGTCTTAATTCAGAGAGTATAATTTGTCAAAAGTATTTTAATTAAAGCCCAAAATTATCCTATTAGATCCCTAATGAGTCTTATGTGTACGGAGTAAGGGGTAATGAAGCAAAACTATCTCAAAACATTATAATGACCTTAACACTCCTGCACACCCACCTTTAACCCTCAGCTTGAGTGGCGAAGAGAGTTCCTCTCACCCCCATGCTGCTGATGCGGGAAACGCTATGGGTTGGACACGGAGCAGTGGCCATAGTCAACACAAAAGGTTGTGGTGGTAAATAGAACTGTTTGTGTTCACTGGGCTGCTGTTGGACATGACTGATGTACCCATTAGCCCCTGCCTGGGCATTCGGGGGCGGGGCGGCGGCGCTCAGGCTCCATGCAGGACAAAAAGACCCCTGGGCCTGCAGAGAAAGGTCACTGACCCATATTGTGTCTCCTTCAGGCCTCGTCAGTGGTTATTTCTCTGATTCAGGTTACAGAAATTGGCTTTGTCAAAGCCAATAAGCATGTATGCAAATGGACAGATGCTGTAGGATATGGATGGTGTGGGTGGACAGAAGAATATACCTGCTGCTTCAGGCACTGAATGAAGATGGGTATATATTGCTGCTGGCATTTCATGCTCTATTTAAAATTCATGATACTGGACTGTGTTTTTTTTAGATCAAAATTTGAGGGGAAAAAGGGTGTTTCAGGCTTGATTTATATGATGTAGCGTGCTTTGTGTTCCACTAGAGAGCACCCTTCTTTACTTCTATCCTTTATTTGATATAATGTATATGGAAAATGTATTCATGAATCTGTTTATTTTGATTAAAAAAACAGGCAAATATGAATAAAATCATATGTTTCTGTTATTTTTGTATGTATCATCTATAAAACTCAAGATCCTATACCACAGATTTATATATAAAGATTGCAGCGCTTATACAGAATTTACACATACACACATCTTTATCATTAGGACTCCGAATGCTAATGGCGTTTTTTTTTTTTTTTGTTGTTTTTTTTTCCGGAGGGTGGACAAAATTGCAATTTTAGTTACCTTTAGCTACCTGATCACATCTCCCTCTACCACCTTCACACTCACTGTCAATGAACCAATTCATTTTTAAAAGAACATAGACAAATATACTCTATCTTGAATCACAGAAATTCAAATTCCATCTCTGAATCAGTCAACATCATATTTACAGAGCTTGGCAGCTAAACCCACTAGGCTTTATTTGATGCTGTGACAGATCTGTCTCTATTTACTAAGGAACACAAAGCTCACATAAACTTAGTTCAGCCAGAGACACTTACATCAAAGGATTTATTGGAACAAATAAAAGAATTTGGCAGAAAAAGGGGCTTTGTGCTTGATGGTGCTTTGCAAATGAATCCAAGTAGCCTCAGTATTCTAAGGGGAGCACATTAAACCTCCCTAAGGGGTATAAAGAACAGAGCCAAGCACAGGCATATAAGTGGTGTATGTGATATACATAATGTGCAACATGACAAGAGGTGGAACACATCTAGTCATAAAGAATAAGATGTGGTGGAAGCTGGGGAATTTTTAGTTAGAAGGTACATAAGTAAAAATAAGTCATGTGAGTTAAGTAAAGACTAAATGGTGTAGCCAGCAGCAGAAAAGGCAGCACGAATGATCAAAAGAATGTACTAGTTACTCCATTTGCATTAATGGGTTATCTTCTTAACTTCCTGTTTTGTTTTTGTTGTTGTTTTTTGTGCCTTCCTATTCCTCCTCCTCATCATCTACCTCAGACATTTGGGGAAAGCTGTACATCTACACTCAGACTGGGTTCGTTTGTTTGCGAAATACTATCTCAATGTTATATCCGTTTGACATATTTGGAAGACAATATTAAATTTCTTTCTTTCTTTCAGAAGTTTTGTCTTAGTAATAGTATGAAGCTTTAATCATTCTGTTATATCAACTCAAGGAGACCACTGATGTTTCTTTTTATTTGTAGGAAAGAGTGGCTTTCAGATCCTAACTCCACCACATTTATAGTGCGTGCACAAACTAAAAGTGCAGTTTTACCACTCTTTTTATTTCTGTTTAGGAAGAACAGAAAGTAATTGTATTTACTTTTGTCTCTACTTTTTACTTTAGGAAGTCAAAACTAATATGTGTTAAAGAGTACTGGGTTAAACATACAAGATATGCACAAAAGTACTGGGCCACCTACACATTACGCCTACAGGAGCTGCTCAGCCATGGAAATCCATGCCATGAAGTTCCTGGTGCACAGTTTTTGTGCTGATGTTAATGCCAGAGGAGGTTTGGAACTCTGCAGTTAATGACTCAGCGACCTTTATGTGGCGACACGCCCCGTAACTTTACGTGGTCTGCCACTTTGTGGCTAAGTTGCTGTGGTTCTTAAATGTTTCCGCTTTGCAATAATACCACTGGATCGTGGAATATCTAGGGGGAAGAAATTTAATGAACTGTTGCAACGGTGGTATCCTATTATATACTCGAATTCAATAAGCTCTTCAGTGCTTGATTTTCAGCACCTGTGGCAATGGGAATTAAAAAGCCTGAATTCACCTGAAGATTAAGAGGTGTGGCCCAGTACTTTTGTACATATAATGTATGTGGTGATGGGAAATGGCAGGCACATTGAGATGAATGGGACACAGGCAAAATAATGGAATTAATTCACAAATGGTTTTGGATGAGAAGAATCCAGTGTTGCTTTATTTCTTTTCACTAGATGGCCTCTATAAGACCGGTTTTATTTAAGAAATGCAAATGCGACATCACACCAAGAAAAACAATGT
This sequence comes from Paratilapia polleni, assembly GCA_015106735.1. Lineage (NCBI taxonomy): Eukaryota > Metazoa > Chordata > Actinopteri > Cichliformes > Cichlidae > Paratilapia > Paratilapia polleni. The sequence continues at coordinate 15,930 of VUQI01047610.1, read as the reverse complement.
CACATTCTCATAAAGCGCTCTTGGCATGAACAGCAACATTGACAATAAATAAAATGTTGGCAAACAAAATAAAACTTTGTGAACAAAAAATACTCAGGATTGCATATCAAACGAGACAAAAATAGAGAAAATGTACTTGGCACAAATTAAATAAACATAAGTAATTTCCAGATTGAGTAAACCTGCTCTATGTCCATTGCTTTGTGAATCTGATTGTCCTTCACAGTTAGCATTGAGTATGTATGTGTACTGTACAAAATAGACACAGATGGCTAATGAAACTAAAATGGACTTATTTCAAAAAAATTGTCAGTACTCAGCTTCTTTCCTTATCAGTACCTTGACCTTTATAGTCACACCTCCAGGTGGCATTTTGGTACATATTTATGCACTAACCAAAACTGCAGGTACATGTGCAAGAAGCCATTGTCACAATGCAAAGCCAGTAAATTTGCACATAGTGGAGGACAATTATTCTATAAGTTACCAGTGATTTCTGTGTTCAGTACAGGTGCTTAAAATTTTAAATAAAGGAAATTAAGATATTAAAGACACTTTGGTATTTTGTAGGCCATATTATGCTAAACTATGCACTGATGAGTGCATTGCACATTTAACTCATTTTCATTAAAAGATCCAGTATTGTTTTACATTTATTTGTGTGGACATGATCATTTTGTCAGGACACTCATCACACACAAATACTGTGCCATAATGGTAGACTCATATTACTGATCTTAAATCACTTTTGACCCGTGGCTGCAGTCCAATTGGATCTGCCTTGCAATGTTGGCCATCTGAGAGGTAAATAAATAGAAAGGTGTTTTTAAAATAGCCAAACAAAAATGTGACGTAACAGACAATTACACAAAAAGCCACTTGACCTATTTCTTTCTTTTTTTTTTTTTTAACAGAATGACACCTTTCTCTTAGAAAGTGAGTCTTGTCCTGTTGTAGACTAAATCGTTCTGTCTTTGTCTGTGCTCTGTCTGTCTCGGTCTCTCTCAGCAGGGCATATGCAGTGCAACACTAACATCTTCAATCTCAACTTCCCAAAGCAAACAAAAAACACAATGTAATGTATTCTACACCCATATAAAAATAAATCAATTGCAAACATGGAAAGATACATTTCATATATACATAATAAACTCCTATATAAAATAGCTTTTATGTACATATAGACAACAGACAACAATACAATAATTGAACTGTACAATGTACACCTGAACAGTTAAGACAGGTGAGAGGTACTGAAGTGTATGGCTTCATTAGGAACAATTCAAAATATTTACAGACATCAACTTTACATCCTTTACATGTTTTCAACTTCCCTGGAATGAAGAGGCTTGGGGCGAGCCCCATGCCTCACTTTTGTTTCCATTCCCTCAGGTAAGGCTACCTTTAAAGAATTGGTCCACACTGACTCTTGAGCCTAATGTTACTTGTACAGTCCACTGCAATCTCAGCCCTCCTTTGATAGGAGCTGGAAGCATGACTTTTTAAAAGCAGTTGTGAAGCTTTCAAAGGATCGTTTTAAAAGTTAGATGGTTGAAACGCCACTTATTGAATTTTGTTATGCCCAGAAAGACACAGACTTTCTGCTATTCTTCATGACTGGATCAACCAGCTATGCTCATCCCCTCACTTTCAAACGTTAGACACCAACAGACTCCAGTGTGTGATCTCAATCAGTCCTGCTTTGGTGCTGACATCTTGTCCATGGGTCCTTGAGGCAAACCCAAGTAACATTTGTCATTCTGCAAGACTGACTGGTCACATAGGTGAAGTAATGACCTTATATTCTTCCTCTGAAGAAGTTCTTCGGTAGTATGTCCCCATGGAGGATCAGCACATGATGGAAACCCCTTCAGCAGTGACCAACTGACCAGTGGTGGGGTCGTATGTCCCTGCCAGGTAGTACAGATCTGGGGAGGTACTGTTCGGCTTCTGATTGCGAGTCAGACACTCATACTCCTCCCTGCTCACCACCTGGCACTTGTGAGAGATTGTCTGGACATCATTCTCATCCTCATGACACGACTGATAAAGGGCACGCTGAATAGGAATAAAAAAGAGTTAGTTACAGAATATTCATAAAGCAACAAAGAGCGATTGTCATTTAAAAATATATAGCTACAACTATACCCTATACCATCACAACTTACCTTGCCATCTCGATGCCTTTTGCCTAGCTTTGTCTCTTCAGGGTGGTAGAACCATTTAACTTTGACTACCATTCTGGAAGTCCATGATTCCCAGAAGTTCTCAATTTGACCCACATATGGGAGGTTAGGGCGTCCAGCTGAGAGGAACACAGCACAATCTCCCACTTTCACTGTTTCTCTGCCTCGCACAATGGCCTTATAGAAGAGCTTCTTGGCCTTGCCTTTAAGTCCTCGCCTCTGTGAAAAACCAGACACTTTGACCAATCTTCTTTGATAATGATGATTATTATTGACGTTTGTTGACTTCAAGTGACAAGTATTGTAAACTAACCGAGCTAATATTGCGAGAGAAAAGCTAAACTGATTGAGAGACTATTCTCACCTGTGTAGGGTTTCCTGACCACCTCCACATTTGTCTTCCTGCAAGGAATGTGGACATCTTAGGCCTTGGAATAAATGTAGTGTCATCTGGAAGCATCCTAGGTTTCTTCACAAACTCCTTAGTTGGTTTAGACATGGAGCCTGCACATTCTTTCCTCTTCAAGGACTTGTTGTTGGAGACCTGGTCAGGGGGGGCACCTTTGGCATTGGAAACAGCCATAGCTTTGGCCACAAAGGCATGCTGGCGAGGCCTTGAAGATGTAGAGGGTTCTGATGGTTGTAGGAGCCCCCGGTGGGAGGACATACAACTCTGCAGCATCAGTGTTGAACTATCCTCATCCTCTGAGCTGTACGAGGAATCATTTTCAGAGGAACACACACTGGAACTTGAAAGAGAGCCTGAAGAGGAGGAGCTTGAAGAACCGGAGGAAGAGGAGGAGACAGAGAGACGAGAAAGAAAGGGACCAGCTGTCCTTAGTCCTCCTGAGGCTGCAACCAGTGCAGCCCTCCTCCTCTCTTCCTCTTCTTCTTCCTCTTCATCATCCAGATCAGAGTAGGAGCTGTGACATTCTCTGTGAGAGCTGAAACCCAAGTCACCATATTCCCCCAGACGCATAGAAGGGGAGGGCTTTCTTTGAGGTGTGGTCCCTTTCAGGAGAAGTTCTACCCTGGAGGCTCCCTTTTTGTTATCTTTAACCAGCAGGACTGGATGAGAGTATGCTTCTGTCCTGGGCAAACCACTCACACTGGAAGATCCACCTCGCAACAGCAGAGCCTTGCTGTTCTTTGTCTTGGGAGAGGTCACTCCTTCATGATCTAACTTGACGAGGAACTCGTGCCCAGACTTTTTGCCCCTTGGCATAACCAGTTCATCTTGCTTGCGCTTTTCACCATACAGGCCACTTCTGGAACCCAAAGATAAACCCGAGCCTGGCCCTGCAGACTGGGTACAGAAGGAGGAGTAACCATTTGCAATGCTTCTAAAGGAATCCACCTCAAAGGAGCTGCTGCTGAAAAGGCCTTTGGTTGGGATGGAGGCCTGTGGCTGGGTATGAGTCAAAGAGAACAGGTCATCCTCCTTTCCTTTCAAGGTCTTCTTGGGTGCCCCATTGAACTGAAATATATTATCAGACATTCTCTTCCTGGTGTTAGCCAATGAACTCCAACCCAGGAAAGGTGAGGGATTTTTACTGGCATTCTCAATTTGCTGCTGCTTTTGTTTTTTCCCAGAGCCCTTTGGTCTCCCTAGAATGAAGGAAACACGTAATATGTTTTAGCAATACATCAGAAATGATGAAACATGGCTGTTTGTACAAAATGTATACTAGATATACCTTTCATATATTAGAAATACTTTTCAATAAAAAATGAAGTCCAAAATGACACCAACAATAACTAAATACAAACACAAGAATAAGTTGTTGAAATGATCACAGTTCTAACTGTGAACCAAAGCTGAACAATACAGACTTCACAAAGTATCTTTTTCAAGGCTGCTGGATCGGCTTGCAGTGCAGACTGTATACTGAATTCTTGTCAAGAACTCCTGGATTTGAAGGATAGTTTAAGTGTTTTGTCATGAGATAATAAGACGTATGGAATATCTTTAACATCAGAACCACACCAAAGGGGTCGTTTTCCCTCATTTGGCATTTTAAAACCATGTGACTCTCTTAAAATAAAACCCCATTATCTCTTATTTCATGACTTTTCTTAAAATGGGTTTATTCATCACATTGTGAATTTTGGGCTGTGTGGGAAAAAAAAAAAAAAAAGACCATTTATACTTCCAACCGCCAAAGAGGTCATTTTGACCTCCATAGAAATCAATGTAAAATGCTGCGCTCAGCAATCATGGCATGCCTGGTTCCCTAGCAGCATGTATTGTTTACACACATGATATGAAGGCTGCTGTATCATGGCCTAGAGCTAGCAAGAGGAGACTGATAGATAAATATATGCGACACCGCACAGGAAAAGCAGACAGAGAATCCTGGTTGCGCACAAAAATAGCCACGCATTCAAGAACAATCCGGACTTTCAAATATTTGTTATCTTAACTTCATTGTCTGCAGTATTTCTCAAAACTATGTCAGAAGCATGTTGTTTATTGAAGAGTTTCTGATGCATAAACTGCATTATTTAGCTCCAAATCCTTGTCCAGCAAACCTTTTGGCCACAAGGGGAAAACCCCCGCTCAGCGCAGCCACATATGCCTGGGGGTGCGACCTGCCCAGTCAACCAGCAAAATTTGCCCCCTAAGTGATTCTGGTGACTTTTCCGTCTTTAGCCTGTGGCGATAACGCTGTGTGGATTGTAATCGATCGACTGTTTCTTGTAAACCTAGTGGAGTTTTTATCAGAAGTTTAGTCATTTAAGAACATGCTACAAGTGAGTAGCTCTCCATTTGCATCCTTACTAAACCACAGTAATAAGTTAGAAATACATAGAAAATAAAGATGGGCAAATGAAATCTGTTTTTTGCATATTAATCTAGAAGTTTTTAAATTTTAGGAAAAATTTTAAAAAGTAAAAAAATTTACATTTTGGACATTCTTTATTTTAGCGTAAAAAATACCACACATCCAAAATTTGATAACTTTTCAATAATGTTCTTTTCTACAAATTATTTACATGCATTAATTATCATGTTGTTTGTTGCACCCTTTGTTTATTAGTGGATTTTAAAATATATTTGACCTTTTCAATCTGTAATGAAATAATCTAAATAGATATTTTTTCAAATCTTATAATTCAAAAAGGTAGATGAAAATTAACAACTTCACTTCTTCAAGAAATGACATCTTTGCCTTTGCTGCTACTGTTGCAGGATGGGGGTCAAAATGAGCCCCCCAGGTGGTCCTAAAGCTGCGTACACACTGGAAGCGATTCGCTCGTCACGCATCACTTTGAAGCTGACGGGTGGTCGCGTGCGGACCTTGCAGGCTCGCATTGAAGTCGCTTGAAGTCGCCAAATATCATTCACTTTCTATGGTCTCCGGTCACCACGTCGCCGTGAATCGCTCCCATTGTGTATGCAGCTTTGAGGGTTTGGAATGCCGGCGGTTCTAGTGTTAAATGTTTAATTTAAGCTCAGCAGAGTTTAAATGATTTGCTAAAACAAGCACATAGACAATGCATTGTTATTTATTTTTTAGCTTAACAGCTTGTGTAAAATTTGAGGTAAACATGGTTTCAGGGGTTAACGCTCACCTGGTCTTCTTTTGATAACAGTCAGACTTTGGGTGGTGGTTACAGTACTGATAGTGCTCAATCTGTCTGAAGGTCTCTCACTGATAGGGGCCTGTTCCAGAATGGACGTTCTCTTGGCTGCTGAACCACTGGGAACCAACAGGGCAGGAGATGCCTCCCCACCTAAAGGACAAAAAGTAGAAAATTAACAGTATACTACCCCAATATGAAAGGTCAAATTGCACAGAGAGGAGGCACCCACAGTGAATTTGGTATCCTGGAGGCAGGAGGCGGATGTTGTGGAGTGAAATTTTCCCTCGATCTCCATCATCAAATTCTACCATCACTCCTCCTTGCTTCCCCTCATCAGACGAACCACCTGCAAGTGTCACTTTGTCAGCTGTGGTAAACAGGGACTGTATGTGTATACAGTTCAGTATATAACTGATGCCTCACCTTTGTGAACATAGCCTGGGTATAAGCAGCGGGAGCGCTCACTCCAATAAGCACACACTCTGGTTCCTTCAGTGAGCATAGCCTCTGACTCTGGACGTATATCCAGGACCTGGAGTCAGACCAAAACATAATTAAGATTCATTACAAGTTCCACACAATGCACACACAGACGTGCTTGCATACACACACTGACACACACATACAAACAGTGTGAGAGCAATGGAGCATTGTGCTTGGGCAGCCACTGTGCCACGTTTCCAAGCGGCACTTATCTCATGCCAATGTGCCAGTCAGGGCTGAAAAGAACGGAAGCCATGATGCAGTAAATCCTGACTTGCTGAGTAATACTAAAGAGGGCCTGAATAGAGGGCTTGTGATTGCAGGTTGCCAGATCCTCCCTCCAACAATGCAGGCAGCCCCAGCATCCGCCACTCACTGGGGGCTCTTTCAGGTTGCTTTCATTTACTGTTGCCATGGCAAGGGACCCTTTGACTGATGAGGTGTGGATGTGAGTGTGTGTATGTGTATATATGTGTGTGTAAGGGGTTTTGGGGGGTATCGGGTATTGGTGTCAGAATCAAATGAATGACTTTTGGACTAATCTAAAGACACCAAAGTGGAAGTATGGCATAATTAGAACCAGCTGCTATGTGATGAGTGTTTAGATAAGAGCAGTGTTGCCAGAACTGCTTGATTAAAAAAACTGCCAGGAAAGTTAGAAAAATGCACTATGAGAAGGCTTTGTGGGGGTAAAAAAAAAACCCAAAAAAAAAAAACAAAATTGATCATATTAGCAAGCTTTTATTGATAAGAGGAGGAGATAAGTGGTGAGACAGACAGTAGGCTAAAGTGGACCAATGGACATGTATGGGGTAGGATCTTCTTGGAGAACTGAACGGGGAAATGGTGTTCTTGTATGGGTTTTTCTGGATTTATACCCAAACAAACAAGCATAAAACCTTACACTATACAAAAATACTTAAAACGTGGGATAATTGTAATAAGTGTCCTTGAAACCATATGAACCTGTGATGGGTAAATTTGAGTTAACAGTGTTGGCTAGCTGCACGCCTCCTTTGGCTGGCAGTAGAAATAAAATCAAACTGCTCACTAATAGGTTTATGGACTTTCTTGAGTAAATAGCTTATGATTTCTGGAAAGAGACACTGCTGCTGTGTTTTTCAAATTTGTTTGATCATTTATTTTTTAAATTAATTAATTAATTTATTCATTTTTTGTTTATTGAAAGCCACAAGGCGAAGTCCGCTCTAGTAGTGCGTAATCTTTCTGTCTGTATATGTGTTTTTTCTTTGTCTGACAGGTACATCTTAGGCCCCTGAAGGTTTTCATCTATAACAGATATTGTGACGGCATCATGTTGCCTAGCAACCACCTACCAGGGGGCGAAAATCACCTATAACACCTTATGAAAGCATCCTGTCGTTTTAATTTCACAACAGTAACATCTCAGTTATATCCACAAAAGCTGAATTATACATGATGTACAATAATGTCCCATGACCCATTTTTTTTTGCATTTCCTCACCTACAGCACCTTATAAAAGCATCATATCATTTTAATTTCATGGCCAACAGCACAAACAGGCCAAACAATACTATAGCATGGGCATGTACTCGTTTTTGTAATGCAAGGTCACATTTTGTATACGTGCTGCATGTGTCCGTAACCATCAGGTAATTTAGTTACATACAAGGTTTAAAAAAACCCCCACTGCTTTATACTTTATACCTTTAAGTGAACTATGAGCACAAAACCATTTAAGATGAAATCAACTGCAAAGTTACAGTGGCCTCTTAATAGATTGTCCTTAGAAAGACAGCAAAAGAAAGTGATCCAAAGCACAATCATGTCAGTTAAACTCTGCTCTACTTTTCAGGGCTCCTCATCTTTCCTCCTCATCCATTCTGTGCAAACATGATGTCCTGTGCCCTGTTTGGCAATAATGAACACAGCTGGAGAAGATGAGGGTATGTCCACTCTGCTTTGGGTGACCCAGTTGTTATTAGTGCATAGAGACCAGCATGAATAAATCTGTGTTGCTGTAGTAAACAGTATGATGCTCTTGTGAATGCAGACCAGGTAAAGAACCACCCAAGGTATTGGAAAAGTTAAATAAATTAAATGGTATTATTATAATACCTCTATAATCCAACTTTTGCATTCCAACAGGTCTTCATACAGACACAGTGTCTTTGTCGGTTTGAGCCTTTAAACAACTCTTATTTTGGCAGCAAAAGGGATGAAATGTCCCATTTTAATCTCCAAATCATGAATGTATCCTGGTTTTGGTGGGATTATCCAACCCACACAAAGAGCTTAGTTTAACGGACATTCACAGATACTCACACACATAAACCTATAGATCCTGCCCATCTGTTCATATTCACTTAAGTTTAGATGCTCTCAATGACCCTGAGAGAAAACAAGGGAGGTTGAAAGAGAGAAAGCGAAATAACTAAAAGAGCCGAATAAAGGATGGAAGTCAAAGGAATAAATGCAAAGAAAGTGCAAAGAATGGTTAAAAGAAATAGAGCGTTTTGGCCAAAGGACAGATTTGGCTTTTCTTTTAACAAAGAGTGTTTGAGTGCAACAAGGTGAACTTACAGCTTCCTGTAGCAGTTGCTCCAATGAATAGATTCTTGGGCGGTTTCCTCTTTCACCGTCGATAACAACACTAAAGCTAGAGTGAAGCACAGCAGAGAGAAAAAGATGAAGCTATTTTCAGATGCCTGTATTATGCTTGCCTGGCTCCCATGTCATATGTTACTCCCACTCTGCTGTTGTTATAGCATCTCTTTGCTGCCCGCACCAGAGGAGCAGCACTGATACTCAGAGCTTGGTATGGAATAATGTTGAGTTTGTTATGTAAGCAAGGAAAGACGTGATGAGAGATAAGATTACTGACGATAACTTCTGTTCCTGTCATGCAAAATCCCTCTTTTTTATTATCACCAAGTCTGACAGCAATAAACCTTGTTTGCAAAAGGATGTATTAGCCTTCAGGATTGAATTTTACACCCCTTTTAGCTGAACCTCAGCTTGTGCAAAGAAATATCGCTTTGCACAAGGTTTACTACATTTTAACACTGACCAACAGGTCAGGCAAAGGTGTGATGTTGTAATTTGAAAGGCTGAAGTTCTGTTTCAGATGGGTTGGATTAGATTAAGGCCAACATGTAAAAAAAAAAGAAAAAAAAAAAAAGAAAAAAGAA
>VUQI01047608.1:10647-28589 GCA_015106735.1 Paratilapia polleni | reverse complement strand
CCCCCCGCTATGCAATACCCTTAAAGCCGAAGGCCAGCATCATTTTGTGAGAAACATTCCACCAAAATCTTTAAAATGAGACACCAGAGTCCAATCTTGCACCTACCAAAGGCCTAATTTCTGCTCTGTCTTACTGCTTTCTTTGAGTGATTGAGGCGATTTTTCGAAAAGCATTATTCTCTCGTCTCCAACTGTGCTCATTATCAGTATGCTCACTGACTGGGATAGTCCACAGAAAGTAACTTATGTAGAACATTTCTGATTAGTATCGCTATTCTGCATAGAAAAATAGGGCATTTCAGTGGAGCGACCTTGATTTGAAACATACCCAAATCTCTAAAGACTTGGCAAAAGCTAATTCTATCACTTTCATCATCAAGACTTTCACTTCTATTTAATATTTTATAACCTTGTGTTTGAACTATACCTAGTTTATAACTTTGTCATATCAATCCATCCAGCACCAAAAAAGACAAATACATTTTTCTCATTGTAAATACCTTCTTTAATGATGGAAGGAGAGGCAGACCACCCAGTGGCATAATCACACCTTAGATATTCCACATGGTCGTATAAATAGAAAATGAATTGGCTGTGCTCCACTGAAGAGTCGCTCTGATCATTTTGCTTATCATTCGAGAATACCCAAGTGCTACCGAGTGGATCATTGATTGACTCGCATTTAAACACGGACCACGTCATGAGACCTCATTGATTTACTCCAATACATTTATATGCAACAGCTATTTCTATATGAATCCATCTTATTGACATAACATTTGTAGGAATTCAGCTGCTTTCAAATTGTTAGCAGGTCATTAGTGACTGACAGAGTTTGATACTTTAGCCATGAAGGGTGGAGTAAAGTATAAATCAATTGATGAAAACTCTTGCGGTATTGATTTAGATTTTAGAATGTGGAGTGTGAAAACCTTTAGGACTGCCATATGGACTAACATGACTCTCAGCACAGAAAAGAATAGACATGAGGAATACTGAAGAGGCTTCTTACTTATACTCCCACAGCAGCAGCCTATCCAAAAAGCAGAAGCAGAAAAATTCTAAATATGCTAGTGATTACTCGTTCATTACGTCTGTAGTGCACTCTGAAGTGCTCCTACTTATATTCAGCAAGGGGTAGCAGAATTCTGAACAGATGTTGACGAGATACTTTACTGAATATCCTTAAGGGACGAAAAAAAATAGTGGAATCCAAACACAAGAAGCAGCATAATATATGATAGGATTTGTTTCTCATCCCCTTTTTTGACTAGTTCTACCATCTCTCAAAGGATAGATTTAACAGAGCTACTCGAAGATTATATCCTGAGCACACTTCAGCATGTCAACTGTATGCTCATAAATCTTAAGGGAGATAGGAGGAGGGAGGCTCGCACTCGGATCGACTGTAGAATATTCTTTGAAGGCCTTTTGTTTGACTGGGAGGCCCTGAACAGAACGACGACACAGGTATTTGGGAGGGTGTCATGGAAAGGACAATGACTGTTTGATGATATTCTTTTATGGTGAAGGAAAAAAGGACTTACTGCACTGGTGGCCCTGGACCACAACGTCTTTGATGGCCAGCAAGCCTCGCTGCCCTGAGGTTACGGCTTCAAACACAATCTGAGGAGGAGAAAGGAGAGTTATAGCACCAATGATAAATGGGCACATGTCTTCAAATGACACCTGAGTGAGGCTGTCTGTGGGCACAAGGAAGTCCAGCTCTTGGTAATGCGCTCCGCTCCATAACTGGACTGCAGCTGGTGACACAGCTGCAGGCCACTGACATTATTTCTGCAGTATGTCACAGTTGATAGGTGTTATGACATGCAAGTGTTAAATTAAGTTTGAGCCATGAGACGATTAGCACAGAGTCTGTGACAAACACAGAGCGTGAGGAGTGAGACGCCAAATATCAGAGCAATGCTTAAAGCTCAATTTAGCCAAATTTCACCTCTCGCTTAGATCCAACTGATCATTTGATATTAGCTGCCAGAGTGCTGCCTTCACTCTGACAATAATTTCCACATTATAGATCTTCAGGTTTAGATCAGGAGAGGCACTCTACAAGGGTGGGTGCCAGCCTTAAAGTTTGTCTCTTCTAGTAGAAAAGGGTAGTATTTAAAAAAGAAAGCATGAGAGAGAATAGGCAAAAAAATGTCTATGTGTGACTGATTATATAGAAAAAGTAGTAGTTTATTTGTACGCTAAATTTATATGGAACAATACAGTATGTGTGTGTTAGAGCTACTGGTATGCCTGTAACATTGTTGGTGTATTCATTTTATTTTTGTGGAGTGTGACTACAAATATTTACATGTTTACATCATTATTAGTCAGATATCCATTATCCCATTATTTGTTTTACTCTTTAGTCTAAATAGGTAATATGTTAGCAAGCTAGCCTTAGCTTGGTTAGTTAGCTTACACACTGTAGCAGCTTCCCTTCCCTGGGGAGTTCCTGTATGCAAATATTTAGTAAAAACTACTGTACTTTAATCCCTTTGCATTAAATTTTGTGCTAATCTCAACTAAGCAAATATAACCCTATGAATTTAAGTGGGCCAAGTATCAACTTACAAACATCTGATAGTTTCTAGTTACCGTGGATGACCCCCAGAACTCACTGTCAACAGTTTGCATGAGCACTGCCTTCTATTAAATAAACAGTCCCTAGGAAAATGATCGACTTGTGGGGAAAAAAAAGGAAAGGAAAAAAACTGAAGAAAGTCACATTTTTTGCAAAGAAGCATGCCATAAGAGTTAGGCTATAAACAAACCTTCTTTTGGGAATGTGAGCAAATCATCACTTCAATGCAAAATTAAAGTGTCATCTCTTCCATGAGAAGGGACAGTTGCCTGTAACAGTTGCTCTGTGATGAGTGTTATTTGGTTGACATGTTTCCATCTCTGGCAGGAGAAATTTGAAAATCAAGTGGAACTGTGCTGTGTGGGACTAGAGTAACCCTATTTTAAGGGTCAAATTCTCCTGCAAAACAAATGGGCCTAAGCCCCGTCAGAGGGTGTGTCCCTGCAGAATGTCAGAGTTATGTACTCCATGGTCTGCAGTGTGGTAAAAAGGGAAACAGAATGCCAGTCCCTTTCCAAACCCAGGGTGTGGTGCAGAGACCCATTACACCACACATGCTACAGCTACACATGTTTGGCATGCCATGATTCCCTAAATATAAGCTTGTACCTTCCAGCGAATCATATATATTAATGGTTGTGTTCCATGTATGGTGTCACCCAGAAACTTTTGTCCTGTAGCTCCACACTGATATATCTCTGAGATTCCCTTTGTAGCCTAGGAATGTGGAGGCGGAGATAGTTACCATTGTCATCTGGGAGGCAGGATGCCTTCAGATAAGGCTGTCTAATTATAAATTTCTTTTTTTGTCTCATGAAATATGAAAGTGAATGTCTTGGGTGCCAATTATGGCCTCATTACAGACTAATTTAAAGGAAATTAAAAGGCCAACCACTCCATATATCGCCACCAGACAAATGAACTGGCCCCCACACTCTAATTGAAATCCTTTGTTTGTGCAACAGACATCAGTCAGGCTGCCTAATAGCTGTGATATAATTGATTCCAACATCAATAATAGTGCAGTGCATAATTGGGCCTGACCCACAGAGTGAAAATGTTCACATGGGACGAAGCTGTTGATGTCACAGGAAAGTTCACCATTCTCATTTGTCAGAGGCACAGACAGTGAACCCAGTGTTCAATGCCTACATCACCACATGGGTTATCCCTAAGGGACTTGGCTAAGTACAACATTATAGCAGAATTGATTAGCTCTGCCATGGACTCTACTGTATTAAAATCAAGAGCAATGAGCACATTTAGGTTTTTCCTCTCTTTTTTTCTGTATCTCATAGGTTTTTATCTTATGCAGAAAGTATTTTAAATAGCATGCACATGGAATATACAGATTCCAGATTACTGAAAATTATATTGTTTTGCACAATGATCAGCAGTTCTGGAAATAACTGACAGTGTCAATTAAAAGTTTTAGGGATGGCCTGACAGGAGTAATTATCAAAAGCTGAAATGCTCGTGATGACTAAAAGCCTTACTGGTAATTAAAAAATAATTTCCAAGTATCAGGTGGCTTCCCTTTGACAATTGCGTAGGTTACCATGCAATTAAAGATACCTATAATTAGCGCCATGTTGTTAATTAGTGACAACTTCAAGCATTGGTCTCTTTTCTTAACTCAGATGGTTGCTAAAATCATTAGCATCCTCACATTTGACCATGTTGTCAGTCTTGGAACAATTACAGACAAACTGGGGTTTAAAAGGCAACAGATGCTGGAAATTTCCTTTAGCACACTGGAAAACAAAATCAGTAATCTTGGGTCTAAGCACTCTCCTTACATGCAGAGATTTACTGAAACATATCATCCAACACGTCAAAAGGTTCAGCTGTCACAAAAGAAATTGTCAGAGTGAAGAAGCAGTTAATGTCAAATATCTGAACTTTCTGAAACTGTAACTTGGTACTTAAAAAGGTCTGCAAGCAGAGTAAATGCAAACACAACAAGCTGTGCTTCTAAGGCAGACTCTTTTGGTCTTTACATGTCTTGAGCCAAACTGAAAACATTTAACCAGACTGGCTTTGCTTTATTATGTCACAAAAGTCAACATCCTGCCAACAGTAAACAGTGGCTATTACTGGTAATGGAAGCACATTCTGTTCTGCTCAACCCTCTTCTTTCTTTCTTTCTTTCCTCCGTGTGCTTCTCATTAAACCTCCTATACCACATGCAGCAGTGAGAAGCCCAGCGGTGTCCCTTGTTAACTAAGTTATCAGAGTGGCTCCGATGAGCAAGCAGGAGGACTCCCCTCTGCTCCACTGTGGACCAGCTCTGCCAGGCCATAATGAAATAATTCACCAAGAGACCATCTCCCATTGGGAGGTTAAGGGGTCTCTCTGCATCAATTAACATTTGGTGGACTCATGGAACAAGCCTGGCGAAGACTAATAGCCAGGCAAGTGTGAAATCACCTTGCCCCGGCCAGCAGTCATGTGCATTGGTAAGTGAAAATGAGTTTTCAGAATTGGAAAAAAGAGAACAGGCTCAGATGGAACAGAGAGAGAACAGATTACCATGGATACCGAGGTAGCCCCTGAAATCAATAATCTTAGGTGTTTTGAATGGGCTTTTGTGCAATTGTTTAGACCATCTCAAATAATAAATTTGTCATGCTCCACCCAGAAAAAAGGCTTTAATGACTTTGGCTTAACAAAAAAGGCTGCTTCCAAAGAGAAGCCTAGTTTTATAATGAGACATCATGCAAAAGATGGCTTTCTTTCAGCCACATTTCCTCACCTGGTAGAAGTTGGGCCAGTAGGTGCTGATAGCCAACTCTACCTGTCCCCAGGAGCGAGAGGCTGGAGCTGACACATTCCAAACAGGCATTCCCATGGGACTGTTGTTTTCTTTGACATAGACATTTAGGTGACCGGGATGGCTGTTGTCTCTGCCTCCTATATAGTAGTGGAAGATGACGCAGTGGGTGTCATTCTCCTTTAGCTGGGGTGTAAACAGTAGAGCCTTCTGCCCTGCAAAGCGTCCTGACGTGTTCACCATCATAAAGGCTGAACCTGCAACAAGGGCAAGAGGTATAACCAGAATGGAGGGGATGTAACAAGTTTGAGCAGAGCAGATAATAGCTAATTAAAGGTAATGAATAAGCAGCAGAAAATAGACAGCAAACATAAACAGATTATTCTGAATAGATAAGTAATAGTCAAAAAATGAGAAAGGTTAAAACAGCTCACTAAAATTATGGCTAACAGTGTTAAAAAGTACTGAAATTGTTCAATGTGTTATGGAAAAGTTATGGAAAAACAGCTCAAAAAGGCAGTGTTGATGAAGGGGTTCTTAAGTGCATCTGACAGTACTTTCAGTGTACGTCAGCTGAAAAAGGATGGGAACTACTGGTCTACACTCACCAGCTACTTTATAAGATACACGTGTTCAACTGCTTGTTAACGGCAATATCAAATCAGCCAATCATGTGGCAGCAACTCAATGTATTTAGGCATGTAGATATGGTCAAGATGACCTGCTGAAGTTCAACTGAGCATCAGAATGGGGAAGAAAGGTGATTTAAGTGTATTTGAACATGGCGTGGTTGTTCACAGGCTGGTCCGAGTATTTCAGAAACTGTTGATCTACTGGGATTTTCCTGCACAACCAACTCTAGTGTTTACAGAGAATCGTCCAAAAAAAGAGAAAACATCAAGTGAACGTCAGTTGCCAGAGGTCAGTGGAGAATGGCCTGACTGCTCTGAGCTGATAGGAAGGCAACAGTAACTCAAACAACAACTCATTACAACCAAGGTATGCAGAAAAGCATCTCTGAATGCAACACGTCAAACCTTGAGGGATTCATATGGGCTCACCAAACTTGGACAACAGAAGATTGGAAAAACGTTGCCTGATCGCATCATGGATGTGCAGCCAACAACTCTGCAGCAACTAGGTGATGCTATCACTTTAATATGGACCAAAAATCTCTGAAGAAGGTTTCCAGCATCTTGTTGAATCTATGCATCGCAGAATTAAGCCAGTTCTGAAGGCAAAAGGGCATCCAACTAGTAGCAAGGTGCACCCAATAAAGTGGCCAGCGAGCGTAAAATTTGCACTGTCCTTCAACTGAAAATCCATCTATGTTATAATAATGGTATGGTAAATTCAAAGTGTTTGTAAATGCTTTTTCATTAATACTCATGATAAACTGTTTTTAGCCAAACGTCTTTGGTCTTTAGCCACCTCTTTGGTCCAAACAGAAACATTGCGACAATTAGTGGATATACTAAAAAAAAGATTTTTGGATAGCCCTTAATGATTAATTCAAATGCAACATAATGCTTATAAGAAGTTCACAAAGTCGACGAGTGACACATCATTGTCTGATTTCTTGGTGTGTGCTGTTTGCCATCGAACTCCGTATTCTTCTGTTCCAACATTTTCGTTTTACAGTCACTACATATAAGAAGCACTTCATAAGACATGGGACAACTTTGAAGTACGTTTGCTAGAATAAGTTCATGTTAACTGTGTGGCAACAAACTGCACACAGATCTGTCAGTGTAAAACAAAGCTTTCCCAGAGAATAAAAAATATAACTAGCAATCAGGTCATGAGTTGTATCAGTAACTGTAGTTAATAAATGAAATGAAAGGAGTAATCTTATAAAAGTAAGCAGAGAGCAGATAAATGACTACTCTGAGTGCTTTCCTATTAGCAGTGACAATTTTAGTGTGTGACCTTTGATGAGAAAATGCTCTTATCTTCAGATTGATAGAAACACTCTAATCATTACCATTCATCAAAATACAAAGACATAGAAAGACTAATCCCTAAAAAATACTGGATATTTGAGAGGAATGTTTTTCCTCAATGACAGAGAGACAGGAAATGATGAGAAATCAATAAGCTGAAATCTATTTGCCAAGAAACCCCCATTTAGATTTTATCACTTTGGTTCAATATCAAAGGTTAATCTAATTCTCTACCCTCTTGCCAATAAAACACAAGTGTGAATTATTATATTGGCAAACTTTCAAGGAGATGCAGAACACATTCTATTTGTCATCATCTTATTTAGCTTGGCTTGGTAATGAGATGGCACAAATCATAACAGCATTTGAGACACAGCCAAGAGAGTCTCAGTTTATGTTAAAATCCATTTTTGGGTACTCTGCTAATGATTGGAAGGCACATTTTGCTTATAGGAGAGATAACCAACCTGTAAGTAGAATGCTCGCTGCATGTGAGGCAGAGCTGCAGTGAATGCGATTCTTCGTCATTAAATTTAACATGCGGGGATTCACTCAGATATAATGTTAAAAAGGGTGAATAATGTCAACTAAATCAGCAGGCTTGGCCCCCGAGTGTGTCAGCCAAACAGCCTCTCACAAAACCCTATTTGTTCCATCAATGACTCGAGCTTGCCCACTCGTCTTGTTGTGCTGCACTTGTAACGCTCACCAATTCCATCTGTCTCCAGCTTCAGATAATGAGTGGGGGTTCTGTCATGTTTACACAATGAAACAAGAGGAGAGGGAGCAGAGGAGGAGGAGCAGTGAGTTGTGATGACACCAAGTCAGCCTGATCAGTTTTGTTTGTCGTCAGGTGCAGACAGTTGTTGTTTAAAATGATCTTAACATGTTTGGCGCTTATCAGGAGGATCATACATGGTGAGGGGGGGTTTCTATATCATTAATTAATCTCCCACAAATAACTGAAACAGTAAAAACAAACCAGTGAAACCATGCAGTGATATGATGAAACTATGCACATGTCAGTGTTCCCATTTAACTATGTGGGGCACAAACTGAATACAGAAGATGGTGACTCTGATGTTTGGGGCAGAAAGTGTACTGCATATAAATAATAAGCATGTTGTTACTGGTAAGTTAAACATTGAAATTTAAGTTTTAGATTACTAATATTTCTGTGAGGTAAGCTCGAGAGTTTTGGCATTACGCAAATTGTGCTATAGTGGACATGGATGACTCTGCAAGTGGCTTAGCCAACTATAGGAGCTTGCTTACACATAGCTAAAAGCAATAGATTACACCAACTCTTTTATAAGTTTCATTGTTGTAGCATTATTTGACTCACACAAGGTCCATCGTTATATCTTTCTGATTTTACTGTAATATAATGCACTTTTTAAAGTTGTGATTAGCTAGTTACGATTGTGTCTTTCCTATGTTATGTGTAGATTTTCCTTCACAGTATGATCACCCTGTTATGATCCACTACTGTGAAGAGCATGCTGCTGTTTTTTTTCCCAGAGCTTTTAATGTATTATTCACTTTTAGTTTATCTCTGATTCAAGTGTTGAGGGTGATTATTTCTGAGGCTAGGCAGGAAGTTTTGTAAAGTACATGAAGAAGGGCAGGAGTTCAGTCAACTTTGAGACACTTTCTTTTTCGCAAACAATCAGGTGCCTCTATAGAAGAGCTCTAAGGTCTCTTTAATAACATCCAGCCATCTGCTCAGGTGCCCACAACATTTTTTCTTTGAGGCATCTGCACCCCTTGGTGTGATGCGAACCAGCACTAATAATCAGTTGATGAATTGTTCACTTGTAGCTCATGTTCCAAAGACAAAGATCCTGGCACCACTGCTTTCCTCTACAATTAAAACAGACTGTTTACTATTCATTTCACAAACAGCCATGTTGTGACAGTGTTGCACTGGAGATTTATGCACTGCACTGCTCTTTTGTTGGTAATTAAAGATGAAAATATCTGATCCCTCAAGCAGCATTTCTTTACTATGCTCATGAAATATTAATCAAACAATGGGCACCACATGTAAGAAGTCACTTTTTGTTTAATTAAGCTTAACACAGTAGCCATAAATATCCAAGTGATAGTAATATAAATGTATACGGTGAAATTTCTTGCTCACCATCAAACGGGATGCAGAACTGTAGCCACAAGGCTGTGCGATTTCTGTCACCAAATTTGAGACCCACAAATTGTGTTGATTTGAGCCAGTGAACCCAAACACAAGGAGAGCACTTTTCCTTTCCTCATTACTGACCACCAGGAAATGTAAAGATACAGTATTTCAAGTGACAGAGTGCCACTTCATTGTACTGCCATTGTCAGCGTCTGAGAGACGTGAAGAAGATGACAGGAGAACACTGATTGTCATTTGAGCTTAATGACCACATACTCTGCAGGACCTGCTGCACCATGACAAGATAATTAGCCAGTAAGCCAGTAAGAGCAAATTATAATGACACTGTGTTAGTGCTGTGCTAATGTGCTAGTGATGCACAAGGGTGTTTTCTCTCTCTCTGCCCCTCTTTCTCCATCTCTTGTGCCTTAACAATGGTGTGTTCAAGACCAATTAAAAAATAGAGAGCTCTCGGCACACTCTAAGCCTGTCTCTGCAACTCCGTAAAGGCCAGGGCTCGCCTATTGTCTAAGGTATTAAGAGGAACAGATTTATTATTATTCCAATGTAGGCCACCTTCACCTTCCATTACAATGATGGCTGTACGTGGAGAACATGGAGACTGGTGTGAAAAATGAATGAGGAGAAGATGAAGTGTTTCTGCTGCAGATGCCACATACATTCGTGTTGCTGTTCTTTGGAAATGAAGGACACACTGCTGAGATAGAAATGTGTGACTTTCATTATTCTGGAATATTTTGGACATTATTAACAAGGACACTGTGACTGAATAAGGGCTGCTCCATTAAAAACATCGTATATCACACAATGCATCTCATACATATTCTAACACTGATTATGAGACAATTTGTTGGCAGAGCCTATTAATTAGAAGGTGTCACAAAAATCATTCAGAATTGGTTGTGGCTCAATCGATCTCTTTGACCAGTTTCCATAGATTTCTCTCATTAGTCAGCTGTCTGTTTTGATTAAGCACATTAAGAACTTTTTAATTGGCTACTTTAAATCACTTAATTCATGTTTTTTTTTTCTCCAAGAGTGAAACTAAAAACACACAACAAACAAACCATTATGAATCTGCAGCTTTGGATGTTGAATATCTGGTCAGTGAGGTTCTACGCAATCTAACAAATGTTTTCTACTAGAGTACAGCCGTTTCCAGCTAGTGTAAACTCACAAATGTTCAAGTTCAGCTGGACATTAAGTAATCCAAAATAACAGACTTAGTGGTTTAATGGTATTATGAGCCATACAGAGAGAACCATGGACATACTCCAGGGAAGGCTTCCATTAGTTTAATCCTTTGCCCTGACAGCTCACTCAGCTGGCAGAGCAGTTAGGAGCTGGCCATGGCTTGTGTCCATCCATATGGGAAGAAAAGTTCCTTCTGCTGAGAGAAGGAGCTGCTAATAACTAAAGAAAATGTTTAAATAGTTTATTTTTTTAGGCAAAAAAGTATAAACAGAAAGAAATGTACTGTATATACTATAATCTGTTGATAGCCTAAAGGAGAATTACAGAGTATGAGTTTTTATTTTTTGCTTTTATGGAAAAAAACACTCCAATCTAGAAATTACATCTTTTTTCAGAATTTCAACAATGTGACAAGGCCACATCCTAATTTCATTATTTATTGCACTAAACAGAGAACACTGACCTGAGACAATAATCTGGAATGTCCCAGAAACCCTTTTCTATTCAGTTTGTACTTCCTTGTCTGGCAGTATGAATAGAAAACACTGAAAGATGAACTTCCTTAAATTTTCGGAGAACAAAAAACTAACCAACATGCAGACAAAAAACAAAGTGCAGCAAAAGAGCCAAGACAGGTGCTGAAGTGGCTCTGTTTTCCTTAAACAATGATTTCTGCTCTTAAAAAGATAGGAAAGTCTTCTTTACACAGGCTGATGTAAAATAGTTCACACAAATAAGGTACTGTCTAATCCTAATCATCAAAGTCTATAGTTTGACGGTATTTAGATTAATTATGAGTAGAGTGATGGTTTGAGCAGGCGATATAATTTGCAATAATGAGTAGTGCTCATTATTTCTCCTCCATTCAGGTCCTGAACCCTGTGAAAATCATTATGTGGGGGAAATCAGAATGAAGGGGCGCTCTTTAAACCCAAACCCTCCAGGTCTCATTTGCTAATAAAATTCACAGAGGTCACCACCGCAGAAAAGAACGGCTGCCGCTTTGGAAATGTCAATGAAGACAGGGCTATTCTCACTGTCTGCTACCAATCAAAAATGCTCTCACTGTGAGGGTTAGGCTGTTAATGTGAACAGCCATGGCCTCCACTCAATTTTCCAGAACTTTCCCTGTGTCCTTTGAAACATGAAAGGAGCCCGATAAAATAACACTGAATAAGTTTGGGCTCTCCATATGAAGGACCTGGCAGGTTTCTTTGACAGAGTCAAACTGATTCACCCAGAATCATCCATCATGCGGAACACGTTTCAGCCCTGTCACTTTAGTCAGGTGGAACAGCTGACCCTTATTATGTTCCCTGGCAGCATCCTTTGTTGCTGCATGCCAATCAACAGCAATTCTTAATGGCTTAATATTTCATCTTAAAATGCAGTATGCTCGATTGCTCCATTCCAATAAATGGGTCATATAATGGCCCATTTGCCTGATACAAACCCATTCCACAACAGAAACTGTTCATATGAGTCACCCATCATTAGCCTTAACTGTTCATACCATGAACACTTAAGATACAGAAAAGATACTGTATGCAAATATGTCCTCCATCATGACTTGTCTTAACCATGTTCATCCGAACAGGTAATTTGCTCAGACCACAGGGCACTTCTTAACCCCACAAACATGCTAAACTGAAAATACTAGCCTCCCATACTCAGGAATTAATTCACAAATTGATCAGACATTCTGCTTTGTTCCCTAAGCATAATGGGGTTTCTCCTTAAGCTTAACCTAACCTTGCCATCGCTGTTGAGCAAGGTGTGATTTTCACACATAGTTGCGAAAGGCTCAAAAGCAATTGGCTTATTTTCACGATACGGGGCCCCTCCCTCCACAACAGCAAATCCCATCTTTTGCTGATGTGATTTAAATTCTGATTAAATTTCTGATGCCCTTCAGTCAGTGGGTGTTCTCTCCTCTCATAATTTAAGTGCTTAGCCTTTTTCCCTCTTTCATTTGGACAGCACATTCAGCACAACAACCAACACTTGTTTTCCAGGTAAGACTGAGGGTCAATTCATTACCTCCTTATTGCAACGGTCACAAAGGTGAAGAGTTTGCCTTTTAAAATGATCTGTCTTATCTATATGCAACAGGCAAACTCTTCTGGGTTTAAGAGTAAGCTGCATTTGGCTGAAAGCATTAGGGATCTGACAAGAAAAACCAGGAGGAGAGAAGATCACCGTCACCCTGTGAAAAACCTCATTCTGCCAATCCTTCGCCATTGTCCAGGTGTCATTATCGACCAAGGATGGGCTATCAAAACAAAGACCCTGTGCAACAGTGAGACAAAAACATTCAATTTTTCTCTGCAACATATTTAGAGCAGACATTAAAAATAAAACAATAAGTCATTTAGTTGGAGCTCCATGTGCTATTGTTCCTAGTAGAATACAAAACCCTAATTAATCTCAGTTAGAGGACCTTCTTTCTCCTCCTCTTGCTATTATTCCCCAGAACGAGTCTCAGGGGAGAAACAGAGCAGCAGCCTACTGCTGGCAACATCCAGGACACCATCGGAGGAGACACAGTCTCTAACTAGCTAGGATTTACTAAAAACGGCTTAATACAATCTGGACACCCTACCAGAAACTTCCACAGCTTCATTCATTCTTCTGAGAGGAAAAATCTGTTTTTAAAACACATTACAAACACCTTTGATTCAAGTGTGGCTTTCTTCCTTTTAAATAAAATCCTGTTCAATGCCAGAATATGACATAAATGCATCCAGCTGCATTCTCCAAAGCTGAATGAGTATTGGCTGAGATCTTTTTTTTTTTTTTATTACTCAGGAAAGATGAGGCCTGTTGTAATAGCAGGACAGACAGTGACAGTTCTGCCAGTGGTTTCTCCAGTTGCCTTGGGAGAGGAACACACTGAGGATTGCCCATGCAGACATACAGAGCCTCAAAACTGGGCTGAACCATACTAAAAGGAGCCGAGGCATGCAATCAGAGCTGCATGGTGGGATAAACAAGGCGTCTCTCCATCCAGACATAGCAATTAGGTAAGGAGCAGACCATCATAAACAGCCAAGAGTTTAAAGCAATGTTTGTCTCTTCTTCAGTAACCAGAGAGCTTGTTTTTCTTGTTGCATTTCATTTTACTTTTCCATTTTGGTACTTATTTACATGCAGGCATGGAACTGGGCCAGTCTAGTCTTTGATTGCAGAAAGAGGAAGGAGAGTCCGCAGTAGGCTGACATCAAACTCTGCATAGTGCTTCTCATGAGTAAATTCAGAACACTTACCACAGTGACACAGCATCTTAATCCACGATGTCTCCTGATGATGATTTCACAGGTCTTTGGTACATATTTTTGCATGCATATAATAGTGTGCAGCTTTCAGTTCTGAGTGTTATTAACCTCTGTTAAAAAGAATTCATGCCTAGTCAGGATTTTAATATCAACTTATTTCTGTGACACTCACAGTTACAGCTTCGCATTACAAATATGAAAGTAAATACAAGGTGACACTTTGTATAATGCTGAAGAACATCTTTTTTATACTTCAGGTACAAAGCGTTGTTTGAATTTTTTGATTTCTATAATATCTGTGCGGCATGGTATTGGTTGGGAAGATTAGGGTCATGGTAATCTCTAAACAGATTCTGCATATGAATATGTACAATCTGTAGGCAAGGGACACAATTTTCTGTTTTTTTGTCCACTCCAGGATATTGCCTGATGATGACTTATCTTTTTATTATTACTATTATTTTAACCTTTGGGGACATTGGCCAATGCCCCCAAAGGTTAAGTCAGCAGACTGGCTGGTAGGGTCCCAGATTGGGGTCATGGTTGGGGTATGGCCAAGGTTAGAAAAACTACAGTACACTATAGAACATCTGGCAGTCCAGTTAATGAAAAGTTGACCATTAATTTAAAGTCTCTAACAGAACACCAATTCTGAAAAAGTCAAACACGCTACCTCATCCTGGACTTCATACATTTATTTTTTGACTCACTACATGAAGGGCACTCCACTTCCTGAGCTGGGACTGAATGTGGGGAATGAAACAATAAGGTTCAAAGTGGTCAATAGCATTGGAGTTTACTCGAGAGCTAGATATTTAAACCTCAGGAAGGATTTGATTTGCTTGGAAAAGTAAACCAGAGCAGAGACAACAAAGCATCATTTAAATCATGCACTGAGAGTGACAACACCTCTGATTGGACTGTTCCTGGCTACAACCAATTTTAAAAAGGTACTGAGGCAGTAATGCCTTCAGTTCTCTGCTGTAAACCTGCTTCAATTCCATTTCCATCCTGGCACACCAGGTAGGATAACAATCTTTTCTCTGAGCATGATAAGGTCATTTTGTGAAGATTCATAAGTGCAAGTTGAGAGTAAGGCAGCAATCAGAGGTGAGATAGCTTTTCCACCAGTGTGGCTTTCACCTAAATGCATTTTTACCCATCAACCCCCACTCTAGTAGCCATAAAACAATTTCACCTGTCAAGTACACTACATTTCACATCCCTTTCAATGTGGTCAAAGAGGAGAGATTACAATTTTGCGCAGCAGGCTGAGTGCTCACACTGTGAAATGGAGAAAGAGCTGCAACCTGTTAATTAGGCCCAATTCAAGACACATAGATAGAAAACAAGCCTATCTGAAGTGTACTCAGACTAGGAAGCACAATCAGGGACACCTCTTAACCAGACATGGGATTTTAATCAGATATGTTAAATTTAGATCGTGTGCAAGGTGTTAATTTGTAGGTCAAGGCTTTCACTGTAACCTTTGCCCAGCCTCCATGTGTCATGACATTAATCAATTGCGATGGAAAGAGGAGAGACTTCCCTTCTATGGAAAGTAATTTCTCTGGGGCAGTTCAGCACACATCATCCTGATATACACACACAAACAGGTCTGGGCACTGGCTGCTTAAAATTAGTGAAGACCTGCTAATTAATTCCCCCTTTGTCACTGGGGGGCCCAGTGCAATCTATCTGTGATGCAGCCTTTGTGAGATCAGGCATCAGACAGAGGAGGAAAACAAATATCCATTAGTTTGCAATGCTACCTTTGTTATAAGATGGAAAAAAAAAAGAAAGCATCATTCCATTAGTCTAACTCCTTAGGTGCCTTCTGCTCAGTGGCGGTGATATGTCTGCATTTCAAATCAAATGAAAAGCGATCAATGGAACATTAAAGAGACAAATTGTGTGCCACTGACACAAAACGCAGGGAAAGCATTTTAATGAACTTCAATATGCTGCTCATGGATAGACCTCTTCAATTAAAATGGATCAGAGTACTTTGATATTAAATGTTGCTTTTGTCTTAGCTCATGTGCCTGTTCCAAAGACCCTGTGTATCAGATACTTTTGTGGAGAGAGGATGCATCAACATCCCACATTAATAAAACTTACGCAGCGCACGGTGTGGGCATACTAGAAAGGAATGCCGAAGTATTGTTTTCTCTTCAAATGCTTACAAAATTAAAGATTAGTACATGCACACATGCTGGCCAGCCACAACATTAAAACCACCGACAGGTGATGTGATCATTTCAATGCAGTGTTTTGCTGGGAAACCTTGACTTCTAACATTCATGTGGTTGTTACTTTGACAGATAACACCAACCTAAACACTGTCCCCCCACCCCCAACCAGTAGAACACTGCTTAAAAATTTGCCAGGACACTCAAGAAACAACAAAGAGCTCAAGGCGTTGACTTTTGCTGCATTACATTTGAAGTATGAAGTCGGAAATCCTGGGTTCTGAGTCGGAATTTTCAATTGGAACACCCTGCTCAGGTTAGATTTCCCGCTTGGAAAGTCAAAGAAGCCCCGTCAACCCCAACTTCACAATCCGAGATGGCAGCAGTGCACATAAGCAGCAGTAAAAGTGTAGAACTTGGAATCTGCACTACAACTGTTGTGTATTTGTGATACAATATTACACAGGTGGTTTTAATGTTGTGGTTGTCTGATTGGTGCTTGAGACTAATAAATATTGACGACAGCTTACAGTAAAGTTGTTTACACTGGGCCTTTCAGAACATTCCAATTACAGTCAAACTTATAACCTAATCAGAAAGTCTTGTGTGAGAATGTAAGTCATCAGACTGAACATTTGGTGATAAATTTGCCAAAAAAAAAAAAAAAACAATATAAAACTTGATCATGAAAATATGCTATTAAATTAGTGGTATCTTGTATCTATGTGGTGGAAAAGAAATGTATAAGCGTTGTGAATATAGGTTGCCACCTTGAGACAAGTAATGTCTTGGAGCTATATTTATTTGACTTTAAATGGTTTCATGTAAATCAAGCAAGGGTAAAAAAAGATTTGCCTTACACTGGCTCAAATATGAATCTGAAAATGTGCTTTCTGCATTTGAATTCCTTTATGTAAACATAATTTTGTCAGAAGACTGCTTCTGAAATAAACCAGTGACACATGTGCACCTATTGCAATGATGTATTCTCAGTATGGTGATAGAATAATTTCCTTCCTTCACTGAGCTTGTGTCACCATCCTTACCTGAGGGCATCCATGGATCTGATGGAGACTTCTCTATGGTATTGACATGCTCCCAGTCAAGGTCATCATCCCGGCCTTGGCTGTATCCACACGCTGCCAGCGGCTTCTCAAAATTACAATCACCTGTGACAAAAGGAAGAAATTTATATGGTTATACAATTTTTCCATTAACTTCCTGCTCAGATGAATGAATATATAAATTAAAGTCTCCTATTTTTTTGTCAGCGGTATTCATAATGCAATATGCCAGACAATGAGATGCATTTAAGTGAGACAGAGTGAAGGATTACTGTAGTAGGCGAGGCACAACATACATTACCATCATTAGCAACACGGCAGTCCAATTTCACAATGACAAGTATGAAGTGTCCAAACTCCATCATCGTTAGGCATTATGTTCCCAAACTGCACCACCATCAGGGATAAATTGATTTATTTTCCTAGCCGACCACAGAACTTTGCTGTTCATGCGGCCTTACTCCTCAAAGCCACTCTAATCCTTTTTACAAGCTGCTTGCAAAATGACAGCAAGCAGCCATTAGGGCCAGGCTTCAACCAGACTTGGCGTGTGATCGATGAATACAAATACCCTTTTATTCCTCGCACCTTAAAGGCCGCACAAAGAAGTGAGAGTTGAGCTCCCTCCCTCCAAAAGTGCTTTTCAACCCACTCATAAATCTACAAAAAAAAAAAAAAAAAAAAAAAAAAAAAAAAAAAAAAAAAAAAAACAGATAAAAAAAAAAAAAAAAAAAAAAAAAATAAGATACA
>VUQI01047601.1:6602-32164 GCA_015106735.1 Paratilapia polleni | reverse complement strand
CCCCCCAAGCCTGGTTCTGCCGGAGGTTTATTCCTATTAAAAGGGAGTTTTTCCTTCCCACTGTCGCCCAGTGCTTGCTCATAGGGGGTCATCTGACTGTTGGGGGTTTTTATCTAATATTGTAGAGTCTTTATCCTAAAATACAAAGCGCTTTCAGGCGACTGTTGTGATTTGGCGCTATATAAGTAAAATTGAATTGAATTGAAATGAATAAGCTGCTGAAGTTAGATAAACCCTTATTACACATAAACACATCAAATTTTCTGTGCTGATGAAATTATTAATGAACAAATTAAAGGATTTTGTGAGCATCACTAATGAATTTATTGTGTTGTGGGTCTTCTTCTTCTTTAAAACAGTGACGCCACTATTTAAAGGGCCAGTTCCCCCAAATGACTAAAGCCCTTCCCTCTTTCCTCCTGAAACTTAAAAGCTTCTGAGACACAGACTTGTAAAAGGTTAGTAATGTCCCAGCAGCTCATGGTTCTTTACACACTGTGCCGTCATTGGGGAGGCAAGAAATGCTGAAATACTCCCATCTAGTGGACTAACTCTGAATAACACACACGTACACGTACAAAAATCACATTTTGGGTAAGTTATCAAACTGCTCCCCCTAGAGCTCACTGGGATATAGACCATATATAACAGAAGGATGTAGCAACAGTGACGCCACCCACGGGTTTGTAAAGTCTCATTTTAAAATGATTATCTTTGTATTTCTTTTTTGGGGGAGGGGTGATCATATCTTGTCAAAGGATAGAGAGCATCAGCTGACCCTGATGAATTTCACACTCAAAATCTGGACCACAGACATCTTGGTCAGACTGTGCCACACACAAGGCAATAGTGTTTGTCAGGTAATTGCATTACAAATGCTTCAAAAGCCACCAACACCATAAACACGGTTGAGAGGTCCAGTTGAATTAGTGGAGATGAGGCCTGGCAAATAGCTAGCAGCTACAGCCTCCTCTGTAGCCTCCTGTTATTAAAAAAAAGCAGCCATGGCTCTAATAATGCATAACTTTGAGCCTTTATTCACCCCCTGTGCAATTGTTATCAAGGGGGAAATTAGCTAAAGAGACCAAAACTTGCTAGAATGGGTGAGCACTGAGGTAAGTCATTTAGTTCTGATGGTTACAGTTAGGCACGGCATAGTGGTGCAGTGGTTAGAACTGTTGCCTCCTGGGTTCAAATCCCCCCTGTGTGGAGTTTTCATGTTCTCCCTGAGTCCACGTGGGTTCTCCAGCTTCCTCCTACAGTTGAAAGACTTATTCTAAATTGGTCATAGATGTGAATGGTTGTCTGTCTCTATGTGTTAGCCCTGTAACAGACTGGCGACCTGTCCGGGGTGACTGAGCCTCTCGCCCTACATGACAGCTGGGATAGGCTCCATTGTTTATGTCACTAAGGGTCAGACAAACCACTCTGGAGACATTAATTGCACAAGTCAATGTGATACTTTATTCATGAACCTAGGACCATTTATATATATATTTATATAACACTGTATAAATACTCTATATATTCTACTTCCTTCTTTGATCTCAATAGCAAATAAAAAATAATATTAAAAAAGCCACATGATTATATTTAACAGGCTGTACAAAAATAAATAAAGTTTGGATATTCTGTACAAAAGGAAGAAAAAAAAAACCATGGTGCCTTCACAGAAGGCAGGAGAGACTTACTTATGAAGTAGTAGTAGGAGACAAGTCCCTCTTTAGGTCTCCACACGCACTCACACACTCACTCACTCACACACTCCTCTTTGGTCTTTGAGGAATTCCCTCATTGAAGGCTGTGTAGACGAGGGCAAGATATGGCTAAAAGACACTGTACTGAGGCATTTAGAGAAACTGGGTGTTACAATGTGCCGCTGGCTAAAAAAAAAAAAAAGTTGAAGTGCTTCAGGTTTGTGATAAAGTTTGAACATAAACATTATGACTATGAACTATCTTATTTTCCATACCTGATGGGGTGAGCAGTTAGACTATGAGGTCTTCTCTTCCATTTGTCTCTTTATATACTCTGCAATTACCTCCCCCCACCCCAACCTTTATTTATCTGTCCAGCCCAGCTTGGACAAACATTATATACATGCAAAAAAAATTGACACACACACACACACACACTGTCTGACACTCACACAAACACACACAAGCATGACATTGGCATGATAAGCAGCATCCTCTTTTAGGGAAATCGGGAATGTCCATGTGTTCTTCCCCTCAATGGGACGCAAAATGTCCCACTGCTCTACAAGGAGGACAGACAAGCAGCAAGCTATGTTCAGTCCTTGTTGCTGCAACTAACTGTTCAACATTTGGCCCCAAAACCGATGAAGGGAATAGCTAAATATTGATAGTTACAGTGACAATCACTGTGGACACACTGAAACCCACAAAATTTTGTAGCACTCTTACTCTCGATGTAAACATTCACTGGCCTCTGCAGGCAATAAAGGTCAGTTTTTATCTGATGTCTTTCTGAGCGCTGGTATGACAGAAGGTTAGATTGCAGACGGAGTCCTTAGCAGGCACTCTGATTGCATAGTTCCAGCAGGGGTCGCGGTCGGTCTTTGGGGTCACAGCTGTCATGGGTTAGCGTGCGCCCGTCGTGGCCGATGCAGCGCAGCTGACGTTTGCGGAAACCTCGGCCGCAGGTCTTGGAGCATAACGACCATTCTCCGAGAAGCCAGGTGGGGCAGGGCTGGGGGGCGCAGGACCGTGAGGCCAAGGGGCGAAGCTCCTCTGGGCAGTCTCTGGAGGGACGCCCCTGGGGGTCCAGACACACAACCTCTCTCTGTTGCATGCCTCCTCCACAGGTCTGGGAACAGGGACCCCACTCCCTCAGAGTCCACTCAGCTCCACCCACCTCTCGGATGGCGTTGATAGACTGTCGACGGCCTCCGTTGTTGTTGGAGGATGAAGCAGCTTGGCTAGGACGAGGAGCAAAGTAGCTGTACTTAACCCTGGGCCTTGGGGATTCCCCTACCGATAGCACCTGGATGGTAAGGGACTCGGGGAGCGGGGCAAAGCTTCTGATGCGCTCCAGGGTGGCGGAGGAGCCACTGTAGCGCAGCAGTGCCCCTCGGAGGGGAATGTCTGTCTCCATGGTCATCAGTTTGTAATCACCATTAAGCAGATAAGTTCCATCCTGGCGCCGCACTGCCAAGTAGCTGTTGTCATGACGACCATTGCCTGGAGCACGCTGCTTGATGTCCAGGTGAGTGGCACCAGCAGGGATAGTTACAACATCCTGGTAACCAGGCCTGAAACAGAGACAGATGTAGATGAAATTTAGCTATAAAAAGAAATCTGATACAAGAGCAATGAATATTTTAAGGTTATGAAAAATAAAAAAGCTAGTTAGATGTCTACCTGGCACGCTCCATAGAGCCTGACACTTTCTTGCAGGTCGAACCATCTCCACCACACACACCACACTTATCGAAGCGCCGTGTAGAGCCGATGACACGATCGCATCCAGCCTTGACACACTGGCCTTGGACACAAACTGAGGTGGAATCTGGGCTGCAGGGTGTGCCATCAGCCACCTGGGGTCAGCAGAGAAACACAAATAGAAGTTTAGAGCTTTACTCAAAAGGTAAAGGTAGCTTTTCTTCGCCAAGACTGAAGCCTAGAGGCTGAAAAAAGTACAATTACTAATCCTTTAACTTGCATGTCTGCACAACTAAGAGGACTGTTAGGAGTAATCACGAAACACACATATTATTAATATTATTTTGTAGCATTTAGCAGCTCTCACCTTAGACTTGAGGACAAAGAAGTATCCAGTCCCCTTGGCCCTGCACACCAGCTTGCAGCGGTCTTTGGGTGAAACTCCAGCATACTTGGGCACCCACTCGACGCCCTCCCCTGAACCCAGTGACACTTGAGCTGACATGTCGTTGTGGGCCAAACACTGTTCCTCACGGAATGACAGGCCTGAGAAAGAGACAAGGAGAAGTCAGATTTACTGTTATTGTACCCTAAACTAAACTGCAGGCCAACTTTCACACCCAAGATACGAGGTATATTCAAAAAAATAATTTCTTAATTTTCTATGTGATAACCAAAATTTCTCACCATTGGTATCTGGGCAGGCTTCTGTGTTACAGGAGCGGTACTGGATCCTCTTTCCCTCACAGTATTTTCCTCCATTCTTAGGCACAGGGTTGTCACAGGCACGGAAGGAATACTGCACTCCGCCACCGCAGGTCCGAGAGCAGTCGCCCCAGGGACCCCAGGGACCCCAGCCACCATTAACAGGAGTCTGAAAACAGGAGAAATTAAAAATTATTGTTTGATTGGTCCAGCAGGCAACACCACATAGGCACAAACTTATCTTGCTGCAGCTGAAGTGTGATTAAATTTGGTCTGGTTCCTACCTGGTGTTTGGCGGCCTGGCTCTTAGTGAGACACTGCCCAGCCAGGCAGTAGCTGTCGTGCCCACAGGGCGTCCCATCAGCCCATGGGAAGTTCTTGGTCTGGCACACCAGCAAACCGCTGGTTGAGGTCACGGTGCACCAAAGGGCTGCACAAGTGGTGCTCAGGTCAGGGCAGTGCTGGGAGTCTTCACCAAAGGTCAAGCGACACTGATGGTCAGCATTATAGGCGGTCCCAGGCAGGGGCTGGGGAAGCGGCTGAGGCTTAACTGGCTTATCCAGTAAGCACTGACCATGGCCATTGTCCAGGAAGGTGGTGACCATGAGGGCAGAGCAAGGAGACCAAGGCTGCTGTTGGTCCAGGTTGGACAAGGTGGAGGCCATCATATGGGAGCCCCAGTGAGCACCGTTGACGCCAGAACACAGCTGGGCATCATCATGAGGCATGTTAAACACGTGGCCTGAAGGACGAGATGAAATAACAGTTATTTATGTGCCTCTAAGTGATGCTTGTGATTAAATAAAAGACTTTCCAACATTCTTATAAACAAGAACATGAGTTTTTTTCAACTTACCCAGTTCATGTGCCACTGTAAATGCTGCTTGAAGTCCATCATCCTCAATAATTGAGCAGCTTCTGTCAGGGTCACACACCGTGCCAACATCTGCCATGCCCAAAGTGTCACATGAGTGGGCACCACACAGGTCCTAATGAGGCAGAAAATGGAGACCAACGTTGTGAATACTCCCCGTCTCTCTATATCTGCTCCATTATTTGTCTTAGCATATAACTAATACTCCAACTTACCGTCCTGGTGAAGAGCACAGCCGTGTCATAGTGCTCTGGGTGGCGGTCACTTGAAGGGTTGTGCTGCCGCTGCCACTGGCAGAAGTTGCGGAGGGTCATGGCGGCATTGGATGACACCTCAGGGCCTCGCTCCTCCTCGTACACCACCAGCAGCTTCACCACTGCCAGGCTGATCGAGTTGTGGATGCTTGGGTGGCGGTAAAGGCGGGATGCCACTGCCATGATGGTCAAAAGGTAAGGTTTGAGCCCTGTACCGTGGAACTCAGCCATGGACTGGTCAGCCACCAGCATGATCTCCAGGTAACGAGGGGTAGAAACAAAACGCCTGGTTCTGTGGTGGGCTGAGAGGAGAGACAGATAGGGGTCAGACCAAAGTGAGTTGAGAGGTTATATGAGCTTATATATTGTGTCAGTCCTAATTTTAACTGCATTGTAACATTTTGAGACGTGTTTTAATAGATGTTATTCAGTTTATCTGGGACACCTTGCACACAGCAAAACTCTCACCACTGTCCTAAATAGCAGCTACAGAGACTCGTTTTTTTTTTTCTCTTTCAGAGGGATAGAAGCTCCCAAGAGAGCTCCGGATGTGCCTGGAGCAGTCTGGCTGCCGTGACTCAGCGTCACACCACCGGCGGCTCCTCCTCCTCGGGGTCCACATTCCTAAACTGACCTTCTCTGGTGGAAAATTATGCGAGAGAGAAAGAGCGAAGGGAGAAAATCCTTTCTGGAGGGAAAAATGTCTGCTGGTGCGAGTTGTACCAGGAGGCGAGTTTACACGCCTCAGCGCTGCCGGGCTCTGACTGGCCCCAGCCCCCTTCCTCCTCACTCACACTCCTCCTCTTCTTTCCTCTTAAAGAAGTTTACCTCCCCCCCCTCCTTATTGGCAGTGCACTGACCGAGCTGTCAAAAGGTAGCCGAGTGCATTGCGCATGCTGTGCAACCCCGACACATTAACTATTTCAGCTTACAGCAGTTTTGTTGTTGTGATAATATATAATATAAAATCTAAGTTTTGCTTTATATTTAAATCTGCAGGTAAGCTGAATCCTTATCACTTTTTAAAAAAATAAAGTAAATAAATTACTTCGTTGCGTTTCATTGCTTCTTTTATGTTGGTGGTCTGTGGACTTCAGGTTAATCTATCATAAAAATGAGTAATAGTGTGTAAAATGTAGTCAGCATTACCTGTCTGGTCTGCGTCAGGGGCTCCGTGACTGGCTGCTTTTTCCAGATTTTTTGGCACCCTCTCTTCGTCCTCGTTGACCCCGCACTTGGAGCTGCCCTCCTCAGCCAAAGCTGCTCGGCCTCTCCGGCGAATCATGTGCACATCCTCATCAGTGCCTAGGAAGTCACTCGAGTTAAGGGACTGAATAAAGTACTCTTCGCCCTGAAAGTAGAATCCGCCCCTGAGTCCATGGCACAGGTTGAGCGCAGCGGCGGAGCGCTCATCTCCATTCACCGTGCCCGAGTAGAAGCAACCCGGCTCGCCTCCGCTATTGGGTTTCTGTGCCGGTTCGGACTCGGGAGTCCCCACAATGTGGAAGACAAAACCTGGCGCCAAGAAGGTCTGGTCAGGCTCTAGACGCAAAATCAACTGCATGCCAAATACGTCCAGTCGGTACACCCTCATTTCTGCCTCTTTCTCACTCTCTTCTGCGGAAAGAGTCCGCCACGGTTCGGTTTCGCTCTCCGACAGGGCCGTCGGGTCTAACCTGACCGGCACAACGGTGCCCTCCTCCCAAGCGCTGTGCGCTGTGCCGATGCACAGAGCGGCAATAAAACCAATGGAAATGTGTAAAAACGACATCGTATAACTATGAAATCCAACAAGTGGAAAGATAAATTGAGAATGAAGTCTTTACAATGAAGCAAATAAATCCTTTAAAAATCCAGCATGACCTAAAAACCGAATCTTTGAACTCCCGCAAAACTGCCCCCCCAAATTACGCACACGCATATAAATCTAAAAAAAAAAGCTCAAATCCAGTGCAAAACTCATTTAAAGTTATGTGCAGACCTGAACTGTTGCAAAGAAGTCCTTTCATTAAATAATAAATGCTCTCAGCAGTAAATTCCAACAGGTCGCGTCTTTTTCTCTCTCCCTGTCTCCAAAACTGAGATGTCTCCGTATCTAACTCTAGCTTTCAGTTCAGAGGCAGGTTTTGGCTCTGCTGGACCGTCTAGTCTGCTCTCTGCTCTTGCCTTGTAGTCAGAACTGAGCCGGTCCCTCCTATTTATTCGTCTTTCCAGGGACCACCCCTTTCCTGAGGGCCCTTTGATCTGAGTGGGGCCAAATCCCGTGCGCAACGAAAACGCACCAGCGACCTGGAGCGTTGCCATGATAATCAATCATTGTGGAGAAGAGAGAGCTCTGGGCAGAGAAACTTTTTCTTCTTTGGTCCGTACTTATCTGTCACAATAGCTACCCTTAAAGCCCCTCATGGTATCATTACTATATATATTATATTAATATTCATCTTATAGCCTAGTCTTTTGAATAACTTCACTCAAAACTTCTTAAGGGTCCTTTTAGTGTCTACCAGACTTCTAACTTTGTTATACAGGCAGTGTTATACTTTCTGTCTTAAAGAGCTGTATAACGTTCATTAAACTTTAACTCATTTCCAGCATGGTGACGGGGTATAGTGGTCGATGTGAAGCAGTGTTGTAGTATCACTGCAGCTGGAGAAGGGAAGGTCGGGAATGGTAACCATATCGTGCTGGCCTGGGCTCCAGAAGCCGTACTCACCTTCTCTGTGCCAAGCCGGCTGTGGTGCGCCGTGGCCAGGTTCCACATCTCTGCTCCCCGGGGAGAGGGAGCAGAGAGGGGCCGCCGAGGTCTTAAGGTGGAGCTGTTCCTCCACCGGGCTGTTCCAGCTCTACAGCCACGGCAGGCAGAGCCCCAGTCCTCCGGCTTTTCCCCCCACCCGCATTGACTGCTGATCTCCTCCGAGAGGCAGGAAGAGTTTACGCTGGAGTTTCATTAAAAGTAACTGGCAAAGCAGGGATTGTATTAACTACATTGTTCCGACACACATCACAAATGACTGAAAATACCCTCCCCAGCAAATAATTAGCCTTTTTAATTAAGAGAGCTCAGCAAAAGCTCTTTAATGGAAATCACCAAAATAATTATCCAGCGTTTAAAAAAAGCATGCTGAGATTACCTTCAAACTTCTAAATATAAGGGCAAAACATTACTCATAATCATAATCATATAGGCTAATAATATAGTCATCATGAAGGCATAAGTGTGGTATTATTGAATGAATTTCTTGACCAAGTGCAAATTTTGATAGCTCCTAGGCTGATTATTATCATATATATGTGTGTGTTTTGTTTTGTTTTTACAGTTGAATTACAGAACCAAACATCTGTGATGAGTCTGTGAAGGAACAGATGGTGGAAGTCCACCTTAAAAGCAACAGGTCCAAAAAAAGGAATAACTGTAACTTCAACAATTTCCAGTAGATGGCAGGTAATTGTTTAGGAATGTCTCCAGATGGCTGAAGAAATTTTCCAGGACTCCATGGATCAATCACATGTTTAATCGACAGGGGGTGCTCTTGCATCAGAAATCAGGTGAGCTACTGACCGCATGGGGGCAGCCTGTCCACATACAGCAATATAAAGGTACTGTGGGGAGAATGGTGCCTCTGCTTCAGGGTGCAGATTATGCAAAGCACAAAGTTTATGAGATGATAAACAGACAACACAGGAAGCTGGGATATATTGTATATTTTTTATGTTATTTATGGTTTTGCAAGGACACAGAAAAGACAGGCTGCTGATTTGAGCTACCACTAACAGGTGATCAAGATGGACATTTGCTCACTTAAGTCAAATACAGAGGTATGCTAGCTCTAGTATCAGTATAGGAAAGCAAACAAACTCCACTGCCTTTAAAGTAAAGCAAATCTAATCAGCATCATCACTGTAAATATAAATTGATGTCTGGTGCCCTTGATGCAACCTAACATTGACCACGAACATCACAGCACGCTCTGTACCAGTCCAACACTTTTCACTTTTTATAAAGTAAATACATCAAGCAGCAAAGTGATGTATTTACTTTAAACTTCACCACAATATTGCTAACTAACCAGTTTAGCCTGCACTAAACTGTACTAACCTCACAAAATTAGTATACTTCTGTTTGCTTTGCAAGATATTTTCACAAAAACATACACATCATATATCGATCCAGTATCTCATTAAAAAAATCTAAAATGCATTAGGACAATACATGTAAGATTTAACTTTCCAGTTTATAAAATGTCACTGGCTGCGCAGTTCTTACCTTTGAAAATAATCTGTCATCTTCCTCTCCTGTCCTGTCTTTAACTTTTTTTTCCTCTTCCTGGGAAATACAGCAACTGTACATGAGCTAGCAGGCACATTTTGTGACAAACTGCACAGAAATACTTTGTGTGTTTGGTGATATTTGTTGAGTTATTTGAAAAGTTGCATTTAACATTGCCTGCCATTAAAAAAAAAAAAGACCCCAAAAAACAAAAACGTTCCACTGTTTATGCTCGCTCCTTTTCTGTAGCTAGATAGATTCTGAAGTACCGTGACCTCAGCTTTATTTACATCTGCACCATGAACGCATCAGATGAGAAGAAAAAAGGATGTGTTAAGGGCGTAAGCAGATGTGGGATGTCATTATTTTCTTATTAGGCTACTGAGCAAGTATCTCCATGTCATCACTGGAAGCAACGCCAGGCTTCCAATTAACTCATTAGGAATTAACTCATTCCAGAGTAATATGCATTAACCTGCTTATCAGATTTAATTGCTCATTAGCAGAGCTCGTTGATTCATTTATTAATTGAGGGCACCTTCCAGATGATCCCGGTCCATTTTAAACCCTGTATGTAAGTGTTCAGAAGCTGAGGAGACCAATTTCTGCAGTTTTGAAAGCAAACTGTTGCTTGACATAGGATTAAAGCTGTTCAACAGTTTGGGCCGGATGCTTGTAACGGGTGACACAGGTCTCGATTACAAGTAGTGCCTGTACTTTTTTACTACATATATTACATGTATTGAAGAATGTGGGTGGGCATCATCGTCTTGCTGAAATAAGCAAGTTCTTCCTTGGAAAAATTGTCATCTGACTCTGTATGTCAACCAGCATTAATGTCACAGATGTGCAAGTTATCTATGCCATGTAAATTAATATGCATATCCATCCAATTTTACTGAAACCATAATTGGAAAGCAGATTTAAGTACTTGTCTAGTTAGTATTTGTTAGTTTTAGTTAATTCTTTCTTCTGCTTTTCTTTACTGCTTCTACTTTTATATATTTATAGCCCTTATAAAGTTAAACTCTTCATATGTAATTAACCCTGTTATCATGTATATACACTGATGTCATGACAAAAATGACACAGACACAAAGATATTTAAATATATAGATTTTATATACATATATTCATGTGGATGACTAGAAAAGAAAACACTATATTCTTACAAAGGAATGATTCTGCACAGTCATATTACTAAGTTAAATAGTAATTTGATACAAAATTACTATAATAAATAAAACTCATCTCATTGTTTTTATTCACACATACCAGTTATACAAACAATAAATTACAAGTTCAGTGCTGTGTTTCTGTCATTCAGCGAAAGGGGTTTTTCCCCACTGGAAGAGTCAGAGTCAGTTTGTGTGTGGAGTGTGTGTCTGTGAAGAGTGTGTCTGAAATACTCTATGCAAATGATGGATTGTTTCAATGTCTCTGCATGTGTATATTACTGTTACAACATGGTTGAATACTAACACATATATGAATGATCTATGCATTGTACAAACATTGTCTACATTGTGTAAATATATGTGAATGTGTGAGGGGCGAAGACAAAACATTGTGAGAGTGACCTAGGCCATGTCGTATCAGAAATTGGTTCTCATGTTTTGTTTTCTCCTGCACGGGTGCCAGATGGGTGAGGTTGGTCATGCAGGAAAATGTAATGGGTGCCAGACACTTTAACACAATTACAGGAAGGTCTTTTTTAAAGTCCATTAAGTATGTAATTAACTTTACTTTGTAATACTGGGGATTAAATATTATCCACAAGAAGTGAGGTAATGTCTTCAGTGTTAAATTATTATACAAATATTAACGGTTTTCATATACTGTCTCAAAAATAAACCTCTGTGGAGGATTTTAAAGAATTTGTCCACACAAATTAAACAAAAGCTTACAGTAGATAAAGTAATAACTAGCATGCCTTTGCCTAAATGAATAGTTTAACATTTGGGGAAATACACTTATTTGCTAAGCGTTAATTGAGGAGATTGATATATGCCTTGGAGCAGCTTGTTAGCTTAGCTTAGCATTCAGACAGGAAACAGGCAAATTTGGGTAAAATTTTACACTTCCATTTTTGAGAAATATAAATAATAAGATATAATGATTTATTTGTGAACTTTAGAGGTGCTTATGGGTATAATTTTATCCTTCTTGAATGTATTTTGAATCTAAGATTAGCATAACGCAAGCCAAGCTAGCTTTGTGCTACACTTATCACACTATCTCTTGACTTTAACATCACAGTTAAGGGAATGACACGAGAGTGATAGCAATCTTCTAATTTAACTCTCAGTAAGTTGTGTTTTTTCTTTTTTTTTCCTATTTATAATTCAATAGCAACATCCCTTTCTAGAGTCCGTGTTCACCAGCTAACATATAAACTATGGTAGAAAGTAGTTCCGATAACATTAATGACATGTTATTATACCTGAAGACTGTATGAAATGCTACTGTTCGCTGAATTAATGCCTAGAGACCGGTCGTGACCCCCTGGCAACCTCTGGTCACTAGAGGAAAGTGTGTATTCCCCGACGGGTTGGCGAGTGGTTGCTAGAGGCTGCTGGCTGTTGCCAGGTGAAACTGGTCACAAAGAGGGTGCTGTGCCAAAAACCTCCTTATGATTGTTTTTTCGCAAGGAGATTGCCACGGAAGATGCTGACTTGTCTGCAAACACTCACCATATACTCTCCAAGTTGTAGTGCAAATTAAAAAAACAGCTATGCAAAATGAAAACGCAGAAATGTCACCTTCAAAGTAAAAGTTGTGCCTTACTTCTGCAACCAACACATTTCAAAAGCTGCAGCTTTTATTTTGAAGGTGACCATTTTCCATTTCTGGTTTGCGTCTCATTTTTAAGAATTTCACTACCGCTTGGTGAGAAGTTTGCAGACAAGTTGATGTCTTGTGCAAACTACTGGGAACTGCGGCAATTTGTTAGTGACCAAAGCAACCACAAGAAAGTTTTTGGTACAAGAGCGTATACCTCTTTGCGATCAGTTTCACCTAACAACTGCCAGCAACCTCCACCAACCAACCACTTGTTAACCAGTCACGGAATACACACTTTTCCCTAGCCACCGGTGGTTACCAGAGGGTCACTGACTGGTCTCTAGGCCTGTGTGAATTGGGCTTAGCAATCGATTTCACAGTGACTGCCAGCAACCACTTGCCAACCGGTTGGGGAATACATATTCTCTTGTGACAGATGGTTGCCAGATGGTTGCTGACCGGTCTCTAATCCTATGTGACTGGGGCCTAAAGAAGAGCAAAATTCCACTAAAGGTTAGACATCATCCTTTAAAAACCATCCATCAGATTGAACAATTTGATCCCTGCCATAATGGACCTTTTTGTGACATCATCATAATTCTTTTGTATAATGGCCAACTTCACCCATCAGTGCTGAAAAAATGATTTGCAAACACAGGGTGTAAAATGAGTGAAAGAGTAAAGCATGATGAAAAAAAAAGTTGAATTGTAAAAGGACAATAATGACTGCATTACTATCTCTCTTGCTGTCGTTGCGAGTATCCAGGGCACACATTGTCATATTACCATAATTTCCTAAACAGATAAACAGACAAACAGGTATTAACAACACAAAAAAATATCTTCCCAGCACCAGCATAATGATTGATACAAGCGGAGCTGAGAGTGAAGAAGCTTCAAGACGCAGTAAAACATGTTCACGGTACATACTGAATGTGCTTAAAACACAGGCCTGGGTAGTGGCACATAACATGCACACACTTACATACTACACAGGCATTAAAATCAAGCATTGACCCAGACCTGTGAGTCATTATTCTCCATAAACACTGAGGAGTGTCGTGGTCAATTTGCCCCTTTGTCGACTTCCTTTTTAAGATGCTATGCTGCTGTTACACTGAACGGGTGGTTATCAAAGTCAGTAGAATCAATACTGGTGTCTTTAGGGTAAACTTTCTTCTTAAGCTTATTCTGAGTGGAGCAAGAGCATGAGTGCAGAGAAGTACCTGATCACTCAAAGGCTGTCTTGACCTTGGTACATTTGATTAGTTCCAGAGCTTTCGAAGTATCATCGTTGCCTGGGTTTTCCCGTTCATTCTTGGTCGTCGATTCATTCTCCCAATGCACCCTCTGCTGGAAATTTTATTTATAAGCTATCTGTTTTCGTTTGAATTTTCATTGACTCGTCACAATTGGAAACAGTTTACGATCAGTCTCTCAATCTTATTATAGTTGTCAACTGGATCAGTCAAACAAAGAAGCAAAAGCTTGAAGCATATGGGTAGTTGTGATCTGTCTGCATCTCCTGTAACGTGGATATTTCAGACACATTTTTATAAGGGAAGAACACTGATTGGAAGAAAATGGACCACTATTTAACAGAACAGAAGAGACCTTTTGTTGGTCAGACTTGCCTTTTGCTATTTATCAAGTGCTAATAAGATTCAGCGAGTCAATGTTTTTAACATTCTTCCAGCAAATTGTGTGAGGCACTGAAATATCAAAGCTACAGGAGACGACAATCTAGGTTCATGATGCGGTATGAAACTTGTGGGACTGATGATGAGATGAATAATGAAGGCTTCCCATGGTTGGGGCTCTTGTCTCGGACACTCAGGACAAAAGACAGCTTCCAAATTCCCACAGTGAACAGAAAAAATGGAAGCATAAGAAGACACAACATGCTTGCCATTACAGGGCAACACACACTAGGCCTCCACAGTTTGGAGACTGAAATAAAGACAATTTGAAAGTTATTGTCCATGTGACATGCAACTTAGCCATGGCAGGGCAATACTCATCACTGTCATATCAAAACTGTCCTCTGTTCTGCATAGCTATACTGTTATTTCAGGTAATTCCTCTGTCAGGTGCATCCATACTAATGGGCACTATCTGCCAACATTCACTGTCCTGTTTAAGGTTCAATATCTTTAATTCATTGTTTCATAGTTCTACATCCAGCACTTGAGACTTTTATCAGATTATAAGACCACTTCCTCTCCTGCTGCCTCAGCATTTCTTCACCAGGCAGTGTCTGAAAGCTGAGGGGCGGGCACCCAGCACACATCCTTTAGCCATTTCCCCATCCTGGTCCTTACACTGCACCGTCCGGCTCTGCCAGCCAGTGTCACAAGTCCTGGAGCAGGTCATCCATGGCCCTGTTACCCACTGCGACCCTGGAATTGAGGTTGAGGGACCTGGAGCTGTGGGTGGCCCTGGGACAAGAAGAGGAGGAGCGGAGGAAGATGAAGTGGTACTACTAGTGGTAGTGGTGGTGGTTGTGGTGGTTCTTGTTGTAGTTATCAGTGTTGTAGTTGACTTTGGATTTGGGATGAGGAGAACTGACCGTGGCTGTGGAGCTGTCCGGCGGGGCATGAAAAAGGTGTAACGGACATCCAGGGGCTTTTTGGCATCTGTAGCTAGAATCTGAACCACCAAGGCTTCTTGAAGAGCCCCGGGGCCCATGCTGTGAAGCCACTCGTCCCTCTGGCTCCAACCGCTGTAGTTGAGCACAGAACCGTTGAGTGGGATGATTGTCTCGGAGGTGGAGATCATAAACTTGCCATTTAGGAGGTAGTCTCCATTGGGCCGTCGGAGAGCCAGATAGGCAGTGTACCGGGTCTGGTCCTTGGCCTTGTGCTGACGAACCTTGATATGAGTTGAGCCTGCAGGGATCTTCACTACGTCCGTGTAGCCCTTACTATTTGGCAGAAGAGAAAGCAGAGGGGTCAGATGAATACATAATACACACAATTCTTATTAATTAAAAAGTAGCCTCCCATGTTTGGATCTGCTGTCACTTGGTTGCAAATCAGCATAAATTTAGCTGATTAGCGACACTATTAGCAAATGCAAACAGAGGAAGCTAAAGAGCAATATTTAACAGATATCTGTCTAAGCAGTAATGCGTGGATACATTATAGATTCAACACTTTATACCATGAATGTAGCTAACTCTGATAGCTGATTTTAAAAGTGAAACAGCCTTACAGTGGCATTAGCAAAACATCTTAAGCCAACTGATAATCAGATTTAAGGGTGACTTTATTTTCCTTTTTAAACCCCGAACAAGCCAACAATCCAGGTAGTGATTCAGAGATCCAAAACTAAGCCATCCTATTAGCTTGTTAATCAAGTGATAAAAAAGAATTAAGAACTAAGTGAACAACCTAAAAAAAAATTAAGAAAGCTGAGTTTCATTTAATTAAATCTGAACAAAATAAATGTGAATTGTCATTCGTTCAGACTGGATTTTTTTAAAAAAGGTGTATGCATAAGAGATAATTTAGGCTATATTTCTCTTTAGCTCCTGGGTGACGAAAAGCTGCTAAACGTTGGGTAACTATTGGATTAAGTCAGAATACTGGGAGCTTTAACTGTTCTTTTCATCCTGCTGAAATGCAGAATGCAGTATTAACATTTAGGCCTGGGTATCACATAGTAATTCACGGTACGATACTATAACGATACAATAAAGGTATCACAATGTAGCGATTCTGCGATACACTGCAAGACAATCATCTACGATACATCACAATATCTGTGTAACTAAAGAAAAATACCACTTAAAAAAGCAAAAGCCAGGAATTATTCATTGCATTGTGGTATCAGTGCTTGTGAATATAATTATTATTATTAAGGATGTAATGTGTCCATTCAGTTAGCTAACTTCCTGATTCAATGTCCACCATTTTCCCCCTGCGAGCTTCTTCTTCACTGCAAATTAATGTCCATTTACTCTGCCTTCATGTATTTGATAAGCACCACCACCAGGAGTCACAAATTAGTGACGTTGGTGTCTAAATACTGACAAAAGTGTACTATAGTACAAATATTTTATACAAATAACTTGCATGTGCAAACTAACCAACCTTAAACTAATAGTGCTTCTCATGCATGTATGTATGCAATGGAGCTATAATGCACAAAGTTTCTTTTTCTTACCTCTTCTTGGTGAAGTTTCCCACCACTCGTATGCATCCTGTGCCGTCACCTCCACATATACCACACTTGTCAAACTGAAGCTTGGAGCCGATGATGCCGTCGCAGCCTGTCCGTATACATTTCCCTTTCACGCACACCGAGCTGCTGTACGGACGACACTCCGTCCCGTCTACCACCTGAAAATAAAAACTTGGTATCACTATCAGTCTTCTGCATTTTGCACGCCTTTAAATACACTGCACCATTGTTTTGTAACTAACTCACCCTCTGAGAGAACACCACATAGTATCCGGTTCCTTTTGCTCTGCAAGTTAACTTGCACACATCTTTAGGGAGAACTCCTGCGTACTTAGGCACCCACTCAACAAAGGTCTTTACCCCTTTAGGATCTGTCTGGGGACCATTGCGCACCTCACACTGCTCTTGGCGGAAACTCTTATCTGGAGAAAAGTTCCATTAAAAGAGGTTTGAAATGAGCAGCTGTGTACTAATATTGTATACATGTACTAAGAACTTGTGCATTCTCAGGCTGTCACACTCACTTGATGCCGGGCACAGTGTGACGCTGCAAGACCGATAGATGGCCCTCTTTCCTGTGCAGTAGCGCCCGTTGTTCCGTGGTGGCGGGTTGTTGCACAGGCGATGGGCAAACTGCACCCCACCTCCACAAGTTCTGGAGCACGGACCCCACGGACCCCAAGAACTCCAGCTACCGTGATTGGA
The DNA here is from genome assembly GCA_015106735.1 of Paratilapia polleni. NCBI lineage: Eukaryota > Metazoa > Chordata > Actinopteri > Cichliformes > Cichlidae > Paratilapia > Paratilapia polleni. The sequence goes on along the minus strand of VUQI01047601.1, from coordinate 14,986 downwards.
CGCCTGGCAGAGGAAGGAGAGGGAAGATGAAAGAGGATTTGGGAAAGAATGAAAGCAGAGGAGAGATCAGAGGGTAGAGAAGGAGGAAGAAAAAGGGGAGAGAAAAAAAGAAGATGAGAGAGAACAATTAGTGCTTATCAAACATGCTAGAAGCCGGAGTTGGCCAAACCACGTGTCATAGGAAAAGCCGGCTGAGGAGAGATCTCTGATAAAGGAAAATGTGACATTCACTGTGGAAAAGAGACAGAAAAAGAAGGAGACTACGGTCATGTGATAATAACTCTGTTTAGAGCCACTCATTAGTAGAGAAGAGAAGGGTCTGTGGTCAGAGAGCTCACATGCTTCCCCGGAGGAACAGCCTGAATGAAATTCTTCAGGTAACATGGTTATTTTTGTGTTTTTCCAAACAGCCCTACATGAGTCATCAGCGATAAAAAAATGACTGGATAAGTAGCTCTTAGCATTTTATGAGACAAACTTGATCTTGTAATCCTTCAGTTTCTTTGGAAACAGCTTTCCATTTACTTCCACTGCTGAGTCTTTATGGTACTGGAACCCATTCTTTCCACAGTAAAAGCTACTTAATCTGAGATCATACTTGAAGAAATACAGAGAGGTTAAAAGATCCTGAAGTCTAAAATGGAGGGAGGGGGTTTAAGGTTGCTCTGAGCAGTAAACTGCTCGTCATACAAGGCAGTGAAAATGAAGCGAGACAGAACTTGGGCTGCATGCACCCATACGGTCGTCTGCCAAGGATCCAATCACTCTCATCAAATGTCATGTGACAAACAAACACAGAGAAAATATTCTTTCCCTCACTCCCATTCTTTTTTTTTTGACATTCCCTCTCGTTTCCTCCCCCTGATGCACACACACACACACACACACACACACACACACACACACACATCGACAGCCTGCCAAGAACAGATTGAATCCTTTAACTCATTAAGGCCAAATTCAATTTAAGTCTGTTTGAGTAAGGCCGACAGAACAAATAGCACAGATCAGCAGTGGCTTAAATACAGCAGACCACACAGTGAAGCCACAGAAAGAATTTGATCTTCTGTTCTCTTTCATTTTTGCTGTCTTTTTACTTCATCTTTTTCTCTCTTAAGAGCACCCCTGTGTACTCTACCGTACAAGTTTGTCCAATGTGGAAATGAATTCTTAAAATATCAGTTTTTCAGCTATAAAAAGAACTCTATTTTTGATTTGAGTCCCTTTTGTCTCTCTTGACAAACACCTTCTGTCTTTGTGTCTTCTACCTCACATTCTGAGGCCATCCGTCTCTCTTACCGAGTAGTGCTTCTTGCGGGTCTTGTCCACGCACTTTCCCTGCAGGCAGATACGACCCTTCCCGCAGGGTGTTCCCTCCACCGCCGGCAGCTTTTTGGTCAGACACACCATCTGTCCCTGGCGAATCACTGCGCACCACAGCCGAGAACACACGTCCATGCCCGGGCACACTGTGTACTCGGGGCCGAAGGCCAGGCGACACTGGCGGACGGCGTCATAACTCTGCCCCGGGAGCTCCTCGGGGCCGAGAAGGGGCTGGCGAGGCGAGTCGAGGAGACATTCGGCTGTGGAGGAAATAGGTATTTTTAAAGGATCCGTGACTTGCATACTGTTTGTGCACTGGTGTATGAATGCTTATTTCAGTTGAGATAAACTAGGCCATTATGGCCTATCACTCAATAAATATGCTGGAGCAGCAGCACATACTGTCAAGCCTTAAATCATGCTGTTGGTACACGAAATACGCCGAAAGCCATGGAATTGCTGAGCAAAATGTCAGCAACTGTGGTGCTTTATGGTCGTCATGAATAAAACTGCCTGATCAAACTGGAATCAGGCACATGACTCATCCTGATCTTTGGCTGCACTGCAACTCCGCTCTTTAAAGAACTTAATAGGATTGTAAATAAGCCTCTGTTAACAGAGATTATTGCTTTGCTTGGTAGTAAACAGCTCTAAGTGATAGGTATCACCAGTCAAATTCACATGGATGCAATCTGGAGATGGCAGACTGGGAAAAGTTCTCACTTTTGGAAAGTAATTACAAATATTTTCGGAACCACAAACGTTATTGCTCTACATGTTCTCCCACACTCACCGTTGCCGTCGTCGAAGAAGTCGGTGATGGTTGCTGAGGTGCAGCGGCTCCAGGGTTTGGAGGCGTCGATGGAGGTGAGAATGGAGGACATGAGCCGCTTGTCGCTGTTCACTCCGAAGCGCTCCTCGCAGAACTTGGAGTCGTCGTGGGACAAACCGAGTAGGTGACCTGGGGCAGAAAGAAAGAGGGCTTTGTTTTTTTTTTTTTCCCTGAAGGACTTGTCTCAGATTTGCACACGCAGCAAGAATGAGAAAAGAAAACATACCTCACGTTATCAGATGCTTGACATCAGGGAATACTGGTGTGATATTAATCAGCGAGAGAAAGAGAGAGTGCTGACAGATGTGCATGTGCAAGCCCTGGCTTGTTTACGTCTTTGTGTTGCTGTGTGTGTGTGTATCCATGCCTACCTATCTCATGGGCGACAGTAAACGCAGCGTGAAGCCCGTCGTCCTCGATGACAGCGCAGCTCCTCTCCGGAGAGCAGATGGTGCCAACGTCCGCCATGCCCAGGGTGTCGCAGGAGTGGTGGCCACAGAGGTCCTGGACAAAGAAAATACTGCACATTTAAATCAGCACCTAATGCAAAAAGGAAGAAGTGACTTCATGCTCAATCCCAAAATGGGATACCAGATAATCTGTAGTTGATCACTTTTAAATACAATGTAAGTGAAACTATTTCAAAAATGAATATTTTAAAGGTGCAATATGTGCTATTGTTTTGTTCTGGGCTGCTCTGGATCCTGAGCAATGCTTCGCTTGTCTCTTTGCCTGACTTTCTTTTCTTTCACCGACATCAGTCTCCTATCGGCACACTCTGCTACAGCAAAGAAATCATCCACCTGCTGAAGAAGCTAAACAATCATCTTGTTGGTCTTCTGTTTCACTTGATGATAGTGGCAGGGGGAGGGGAAGTTATAAGCGGTGTGTGAGGAAGCGTAAGTACAGCAAAAGGTGCTATGCGAAAATAAACAAAAAAAAACCCTTATAGCTGGTTGACTCTCCTGTGGTCACTTTCCAAAGGCAAGTGGCTACCTCTGGGGATCAAAAATGAAGTAAACGTGTAAGTACCTGCAATTGCTGGAGTCACCACATTAGGCTGGCTCCAAAAGAAAGTCAGTCCCCAACGCAGGCAACTGTAGCCGATAGCCACCTGCTAGGCCTCAGCTCCACTAGTCGCTGAGTTGCACCATGTTTATGGTGTTGATGCAGTTTGGATCAGTTTTAATGTAACTGTATTATAAATAATATGGATTGCTGTGTGGTAAAGACCATCTATGAAGTCTGCGCTCCAGTTTTGGTAAGTGAAATTCTAGCTTTTTTATAAGTCAAGCATTAGTAAGCACTCCACCCTCTCGCCTAAATATGTTCAATCAAAAAACCAACAAGATGCCAGACTAAATGCTAAAGTTGAGGTTTCAGAATGAAAAGTCCAGAAACCAGTTGCTACGTCTATCTTTTACATACAGTCTATGCCAAGAGGTGCAGGCATTATTTCAGCACCATTTCAGTCACTGATTACCTGTTTGAACCATAGTCCAACATGAGAGTGCCCAGAACATGTTTTTCTTCGATACACTCTGAGGGCAGACTTGATGTTATACTGATTGTACCTCTAGATGGAATAGTCGAAGCATTATTGTGCAAGCATACAGGCTGACTTCCAAATATGGTAAATATCTCTGGAACATAATACACAGAAAGTTTTAGTAAACTGTAACAGCTGTTCAAGTTAAATTTTTAATGTTTCTAACTGTTTTTAAACAACCTTACATATTTCACTTTAAAACTTACTGCCAAAAATATCTAACAGTTCATTTTATTAAAGGCACGTCAACAAACATCTAGGGTCATCAGTGACTATGTCTCGACCAAACACAATATGTTCCTATTACTTTCTCAAAAGCTGTCGCCATGTTTTCTGCTGTTCCAGACATTAAGTGCACCGACTGATCCTATGTCACCATCAACAGCAGACTAAAGCTCTGTCTGCCATAGTCTTTTTTTGTTTGCATTTTTCTTTCAGCTAAAGTGATTTTAATACCCGCTTTCTTCCTTTCTCTGCCTCCACCATCTCTCTGTCTGCCCCACCAGAGTACATAGTATTGATCTCTGTTTTGATTCCCACACATGTCCATGCAGATGATGCCTCGGGCGGCACTGCCTGGCCGCGCCGAGTGCAGAGATCAATCACACAGGCAGGCAGTGCACACAGGCCTGCGCATGTGCTTTCATGTGGATGTGCATTCACGCTTACGGTGCAACAGGACATTCTTAAAATATGCATTCAGCACGTTTTAAATGTATGGAGACAAACATTCATGCATGTGCACATGACAACATCCACACACACACACGTCCCATGGAGAGGATGAATCGTCATGTTAAGTGGTGCTGACAGGCCTGCTGGGTCGTGTGTGAGAGGCTCTGTGGGGAGGGTGTTTACCCGTTCCGGGCTGATCGGTTTGGAACAAACTGCCTTGTGTTCTGCCTTCACACACATGACTGACTGGGTGGGACCTGCTCACACAGAAACACACACTCAGATAGCTATAAGTGCATACAATTAAGTAGATAGAATATATACAGCACCCTACTGGAAATTCACAATGCACACAGGATACAGGAAGACAGCATGTGCTTTTGCCAATTAGCTGCTGGATGAAAGAGGAGCAAATAAAGGCCAATTCTGACAGCATGGATGGCTAACTAGAGCCAAACTGAAGTTTCTGCCTGTGGGTTGACAAGCTTGAAAACTACAAAAGGAAGCTTGTTTATTTTGCTCAGAAATTGAGGACTTACAGAGAAGTTAGCCTTCATATTTTGGCTGTTTCTCTTTTCCCTTTTCCCATACTCTTTCACCCCACTGCTCTTTACACCCCTCTCCATTTCATTTATTTATTCATTCATCCCCTCCCAGATTTTAATGCGAGAGCTGTTTTTGTTCTGCTCTTTTTTGTATACACGCCTTTCATTGAAATAACACCGTGTAACAAGTGGGTAAAAAACTGGAATCTCCTGCTTGATAAATAGTGACGTGTGAATCATACAGGAAATACCCCCCCACCCCCCAAACTCTACATAATTTCTACTTCTTCCCTTTGCCAAAATTCCCTAAACTTGCTTTCATCCAAAGCCTCTACAGATAAGCAAAGAAAAAGAGAAAGAGGGTGGGTAAAGAAAAATAAGTTCAGGAATCAGACACAGCTGGGAAAGGATGGAGGATTGCCGGAAATTAAGGAGAAGAACTGAGAGGACAAGGAGTTACAGTAATATTGGCAGAAATAACAGGAGAACAGGTGGCAAACTGGTTGCAAAGGTCAAGAGACGATCAGAGCAGTGCGAGTGTGTGTGTGAGGTACAAGACCACTGGCAGTCTAAGCCAAGGCTAAACAAACAGTCAGCCAGACCCAGACACACAGAGTAGTCCCTCTTGCAGAGAGAGTTTAGCTCACTCTGTGAAATCCACTGCAGGCTGATTCCAGCAATCCTAATTACAGACAAGCACTGACTGCACCGATTACCAATGATTTGCCACCAGTGACGAAAAGTCACGATGAAAGACAACACAAATGTGTCCCAATTATAATAATAATAATAAAAGCCCCTTATTGGTTTATTCATGTTCTTTATGGTCTTTGATATGCACAAAAGACAACTATTATACGGTGATAATGGTGGTGGTTAGTCATAAACTGACCTTAAATACTTTACATTTTCTTGAAACCAGGATAAAATATGAGAGGAAGATTCACTATCACTTGATCCAGACTGTAAAATCTATTGGATGGACTATAGTTTATGACTAGAGCCCGATGGATATATCGGTGGGGCCGACATATTGGCCGATATTTGCTACTTACTGATATATCAGTGTTGGCATTTATGATGGCCAATAAATGAAAATTTAAAAGGTAAAGAAGAGATGGGAGAAACATTCTTCAACCATGGTACGAGTATTGATGTTACATAGTTTGTCTACATGTGTTGCAACTTCCCTGTTGGCAATACACATATTGCCACAAACACAACGACCAGCTGATCCGAGCAGAGTCGGGCAGAGTAATCTACAACTTTTTGTGACATTAAACGACCATTATTTTTAAACAACATTGTTATATTATCTTAGTAAACACAAAACAAATGTTAGTGAAATCTGTTTATGTTTCGTGTGTCTGGAAGAAGAAGAAAATATTGGCAGATATATCAGATTTTTTACATCACTAAATGTCGGTATCGGTCTTAAAAATCCTGTATCAGTTGGACTCCATTTATTAAATGGTAAATGGACTGGTACTTATATAGCGCTTTTCTACTCAGATTCTGTGTACTCAAAGCGCTTTAACTACAGGCCACATTCACCCAGTCACACATACATACATACAGCACTTTTATCTATACTTAAGTGCTTACTAACATTCACACAGACACTCACACTCCGATGAATGCATCGGGAGCAACATGAGGTTCAGTATCTTGCCCAAGGATACTTCGGCATGCAGACTAGGGGAGCCAGGAATTGAACCACTGACCTTCCGATTAGTAGGCGACTCGCTCTACCTCCTGAGCCACAGCCACCACCACATACCTTTAAAACAAACTGACATCCACCGTAGCCTTAGCTGTGGTTCTTCATGGTAAGTACAAAAGTTTAGCATGGAACCACTCTCAAGAGTTTGAACTAAGCAGCTGAGATATTTCAGACTGCTACATCAGTATTGTCATCATGAGCTTGTTAGCGTGCTGATGTTAGCAGTTACCTAAAACATGTGCTTGGACTTGCCAACATTGCTAGCATCTAAAATCACTACAAAGAAACAGACTAGTATAAATGCTGTACTACATTTGTCTCAGACTAGGCTGAAATTTTACCTTGAGATTAATGAGATATCCTTGAAAACATGACTGAAAAATAGTAATACACACCCAAATGATTCCTTACGAGTAGTTCTCTACTTTCGAAACCTAGGAAGAACTATTAGATGCATCTGTGTGTCATCAGCATAGATGAGTTTACACTGGATTTGTTGTGGCAGCATGTGCACACTGAGTAAAAGTGGTCCCAGTAATGACCCCTGGAGAACACCGCAGTTAATCAAAGAACAGAAGGACTGTCTGTCTGACATTCATATATGAGCTGAACAAGAAGTGCCATCTACTTGATAGCAGTAAAGACTCCATATGAGGGGCCATAGTCCATGCTTTTGAAGGTGGCACACTTCTGGTGACAGCAAGGCAGATGAGAGTTAGGAATCACACATGGCGGATGAAATTGTGCTTAATGTAGTTGTTCAATGGAAAGTGACTTATCAGTCAATTAGAAAATAAATTAATAGTTTGGTGAAGCGAATAAATTGACTTATTTTTTTCTTTGCTGTGGCACATGAACCAGCCTTTAGTCCAACATGAAAGGAAACTTTAGAACATGGTTACTAACAGGAGTGTGCTTTAAAGTCACTGATGCATCCCAGTGTGAAGAGGGCGAGGTTCATATATTGGTACAGGGCAGACCAAAACTCTTGGCTAGTTATGTAATGTCGACAGACAGACATGAGGGCCTGGGGGTCGAGGGTTTGGGATCCAAAAGCTGTCTGCAGGTTGTCAACATATGCCAGACGAAGTAAAGCACATGTGAAATATCAAGAACATTTAAAACAAATAGAGTAACTGGCTGTCACGGGGGCGAGGGCTGGGAAATGTACACTTCAGTGTATGGACACTGGGAGAGGAGAGGAGGCAAGTGCACAGGAAAGGGAGGAGTCCAAACTATACACATGTTTATCCCGCTGGAGGCCAAATGACTACAACTATGTGGAGGGAATTGACGGTGTATAGTTTGTGTCTATATTAATTTGTACCTACATCTCTCATTGTGACATAAAGGCTAACATTGCTAAGACAGTTATTGTATATTTCCCCTAATTTATGTATTTATCTAACTGTTATCTTTTGGTGGGATGTTCTGGAACCAATTTGGGACGATGCTCTTCAAAAGTCCACAGATGTTCCTCCAATCCCTGGGCTGTATTTGGAGTCCAGACTGCAAACTCATGATCTGCTACTACAATACAATATGTAGAAGACTGATTCTGGGGTACTTTACCTATTTGACCTGACTAAAATGAAACTGACCCCAGCTGAAAAAGTCAGGACCAATATTTCTGGCATCACAAGTACTTGCCACCAATGTCCAAATATTTTAAGCAAATGAAAAAAAAAAAAAAAAAAAATCAAAAAACAAAAAAAAAAAAACAAATAAGAAAATAAA
>VUQI01047596.1:10690-29397 GCA_015106735.1 Paratilapia polleni | reverse complement strand
GCTAGCATTAATGGTTTGAGCAAATCTAGCTACAGTTAACACTGAATATGAATTCTAAAACTGAATATGTCCCATAACATTACCCCGCTTCCTTGAAAAATGGTTCACTCCGTAGCGTCCCCTCCAAACTGCTTTTTCTTGTTGTCAATAGTAACTGACAGACTGGCCTATGAAAACGCTCTGGCCTATGATTGGTGCCAGAGCACATTTTGAATCCACACTGTGGATATCTGTACGCCGCAGGGATTTCAGATTTCAACACAGGCGGCTGATTGTCACACTCTGGAAATGGCTTAAAGATAAGTGTAATTATCTCAATAAATCATGAAAAATGTGGTTTAAATTTTTTCTACATGAAATGCAGTGAAACTATCAGTTACTGTATATGATTTTACGTTATTTTGCGCTGTAGTATAGGCTGAAACCTGTGGTTATCATCAAAAACAAAATGTGGTAATGCTTATTTGTTTTATAGGCTATACAGTACATAAAATTAAAATGCATATCATTTTTTATGCAACTGACATGTTTAATTATTTGGGCTAATGCTAATAAGAAAGTTATAGACTATGTTTATATGAAACATATGTATACTTACTGCATTTAATGTATTTTAACCATATATGTTACATATTACTGAATGTAACACCTGCAAATGTGTAAAGAAATGGCTTTGATTTTGCCACCCCATCTGATCTCCATGCCACTCTCATGCCACCCTAAGAAAATTTCTCTAGATCCACCCCTGTTCCAAGGAGCCAGACTTTGTTGTAATTTTTTTAAGTGGTCTTGAGCAATAGTTTTGCTTTCTGGAGGTCTTTCAAAGCTTTTCTTTAGACATTGGCTGCTTTTTCACTCAATTTCACACTGCATGGTGTGCAGTGTCCTGTACAGCAGATGAACAGTATCTGAAAGTCATGATATAGGAAAAAAAATTAAAAATCAAGAGACAGGAAAAAAAAAATCCAGCAAAGACCTGACACAGGACCTGAGAGATGCATCTGGCCCTTCAGGTGATCCATCTACTGTTCACTGAAGCAAGGATGTCTGTCACAAAGCCATTTTTAAGGAAGGAAAACAGGTAGAAAAGGCTGAGGTATACCAAACTACACAAGAACTGGACTGAAAATCAGTGGCAACAGGTGTCATGGAGTGATCAATCCAAATTTGAAATTTGGTTCAAATTGTCATCAATATGTACAGAGGAGGTCAGAGAGGTACAACAGTGAGTGTCTACAGCCATCTGTAAAACACGGTGGAGGCTCTGTCATGGTTTGGGGCTGCATTTCAGACAGTGGTGTTGGAATTATGAATGCAGAAAACTACTGTCAGATTTTGACCCACCATTCAGTACCATCTGGAACGTGTCTGATTGGCATTTTTCTTTTTTTTTTCTTTTTTAATTTTTCAGCATGACAATGGTCCCAAACACTCTGCCAATGCAGTAAAAGCATACCTGCATAGAATAACACACAATGGAACACTATCAGTCATGGATTGGCCTCTCCAGAGCCCGGACCTCAGCATTATTGAAGCAGTGTGGGATCATCTTGACAGAGAACGGAACAAAAGCACAGCCAACATCCAAAGAAGAGCTTTGAATGTCCTTCAAGAAGCCTGGAGAACTATTCCTGAAGACTACTTAAACAAATTACAAGAAAGCTGTATAAGAGAGTTCAGGCTGTGTTGAAGAATAAGGGTGGTCATACCAAATATTGACTTTCAAGCGCCTTGGAACTGTACAAATTCTGTTTTGCCTTATATACAGTATTTCCATGTATGTTTGCACATGTAAATCTGCACCCATTTTCCAAGCAAAACAAAGAAATGAGGGGTGGCTCAAGGCTTTTGCACAGCACTGTATATTAAACGTTTTTCTACAGTTGGTTTTCACATTCAATAACAGGTTACATGAGCATCCTCCTTTATTAAATATAAGACCTGAACAGTAAAAGTTTTGCAAGACACATGATTTTAAAGATTTTTGCGAACATTTTCAATGACTTGCATAATGATTCAATGTAAGAATGCGGTTCCATTCATAAAGAAACTCTGACAGCTGTCCACTCAACCAAAACACGCTTGTGTTACATTTATATGCCCAAGTTATGTAAAAAGAAAACAACACACTGTAATTTAAATACTTACCAAGGCCCTCTTCTCTGCTGAGCAGCAGTGTTTAGATATGACAGAAAAACCACTTCCGCTGTTCCTAGCCGGATGCGTTTGTTTTATGTTACAAGGAAGAAACCCAACGCTGTGTTGAGCGGGGATAGATGAATCCACCGTAGTGGCGGCAAGAATAAAGCGCCGCTCGTTTCAGTCGTCTGAAACTATAAATCAAATGTCCGCAATCTCGGTGATACGTCAGAGCCACGTGATCGCCAGAAGCGTCTCAGGGATCTTGCAGTATGGCTGAGCAAGCGGTGACAGAGAACGGAGGGTGAGTAGTTCTACTAACCTAACTCATTCCTCTGTTAGTGAAAGCACATCTATGGTAATGTTAATTTATTATTTAACAGACCACACGGTGCAGTTTCTCCTGAAAATACCCGAGTGTTGTTGTCAAACGTTCCCCATAAAGTTAGACAAGCTGTCAGGAGTCAGGCACCCCATGGGTTAGTGTAAACATAGACCCTCTTGTTAGCCCTCATGAATTACTGTTTTTTTTAAAAGTAGGCTATATTAAGCGACGATGCCCGAAGAGGGTGCTTTAAAAACGCTTACAGTTGCTCTGAAGGTATTTCCAGTGTGGTCCGCAGTAGTAAAATAATGTTTTAACGCCCAGCCGGTCGGCTGCCATGTTTGTTTTGACTCGGAAACAGTGGCACAAATTGGAAAATTGGGGGGGTCACTTAAACCTTGGTACAACTATAAACTTAAAAAATGTCATCACTGATAGTAGATAATTTAATGATAGAGATGACAGTCTTACTGTCACGCATTGTCATCAGTCAGTCCGTGTCCTTTGCCCTCTGCCCTCATGCACTTGCGCTGTCATTATGTTGTATCTCCAGGATCATTCAGAGAATGCTGTCCGCTGTTGGTGTTCACAGTATGGCCAGCAGTGTGTGGGGCTACGTGGACAAAACAATAAGGTAACGCTGCGACCATCCACACACTGACCCCACAGAGCCCTGACACAGATGCAGCACTGTTTTACAGTGGGAAATGAGTTTTGCTTATCATCCACCCTCACTTGGATGTGTGAGCATCACTGTGCAGAATGCTGTATGGATTTTTAAGAGGGAGAAACCCAGCATTTATTTTGACCTTGTGCTTTACTTGAGATAGAGACCAACAAGATATTCAGCTTTCAGTTCCCTTTGCTGTTTGTCTGTCAGCAGGAATACCTAAAACCAGCTGGGCGATTTTTCATGAGACTTGGCCGAGAGGCAGAGCACAGGCAAAGGAAGAACCCATCAAACTTTTGTGTAGATCTGGATAACTTTCAAAATAAGACACTGCCCTTGGAGGAGAACTGCATTCTTAGAGTGCCCTTCTGGGTTTTAATGAACTCACTGGCTTATCAAGTAATTGCTGCCCTTTACTGCACCACTGGAAAGTTGGCAGTTTATTAGGTACACCTACAGTAGCTAAGATGAAAGCAGTCAAATACAACAGTCTTGCTTTAAATCCTACCAGTGTTTGTTATATAGAGGTGCTTCTTATATTTTGTCTATCACATTTATGTTAAGAGGCCTAGACTAAGTACTTGAAATGCTTGTCAGTATAGAGCAGCACCACCCCACCCAGCAAAACCTTATTGAAGAGGCGCTGAAGACCGCGTTGAGAGTTGGTTGAAAGGTGAAAGGCTTGAAAAGGTGTCCCTTTATGTCTAAATTTGATTGAAAAGTCAAAGAATACTCTCCCTCCTCAGCATCTCTGCACACTCCCGCCCAGGACCTTATTGTCAGGAGGCTGCATAACAAGAAGGGTGCTGCACCAGCCTGACTGTCCAGAGGCTCATACAAATAAGCTGACCATGAAACACACAATGAGACATAACCCCATGAGAAAAACAATGTAGATATAGCATAACCACATTTTAAATGAAAAAAATAATAGTACAACCAGTTTTGGTAACTGGGGATTGAACTGCCTGATCCACATGTGCTGTGATTTAGAACAGAAAATGATGAAGATGAAGGAACTTATTTCCAAATAGTAAACCCTTCATGGAGAAATGATTTATTGCACAACTGTTGTATTAGATGAATTTTTACCTTTTACCTCGGTGACTGTAGTTGTGCCTAAACAACAAATAAGTGTACATCATTGTGTCTGCCAGATGCTGGAAAGTGCATTATGTGAGTTCTCCAGTAATACTGAGATATTTAAAACTAGAGGGCCACTCAGAGAGCACAGCCCCCCACCAAGACCAATGCCCTACTTCACAATTTTTAAACCGAATTTTGAGGCTGTGCTGCTGTTTGTATTTGTAACTCGAAGCATTTTTGTCTAAATGGGGATCGACTGCTCACTGAGAAAATGTAAAGAAGAAAACCTTACTGTTGTTATGTATGTCATGTTTGTTTAATTATAAGAATTATTAGAAGTATAATTTAGGTGAACATGTTAAAAAAATGTGCAAGGGACTATGTTCAAAATATCACAAAATAACATCCATCAACATGTTTTATCCAATCAGCAGTGGACAAAAGCCCACAGAGACATGCAACAATTTAAGTTGCCCTTTTCAGCAGCTACAACCAAAAAAGCCAAAACAAATAATCAATTATCAGAATAGCTGGATATCAGTATCGAGGATAATCTGGCTTCCCCAAAAATGTCGAACATGTACTGAGTTCACGAGAGATTTATGGGTGGACTCAGTAAGGAATACCTTGTGAAAGAAATTAATTTGACTAAAGTGTGGAAAGGAGAAAATTGAGTTATGTGTGGTCTTAGGGTGGCTGTTTGCTTCCTTTGCAAGGACTTTTATTTTGACATTTCCACGTGTTGCCACATAAGTTTTGCATTTCGCAGTACTGCAGAAAGAACATCTTGTTATCACTGAAGTATTTTTATTTGAGTTACCTAATGAAATAGAGATTAAACAAAGTAACAAACACGTGTCACAGCTTTGCACCCTCTTATGTTCTGGCCTCTAAACCACACAGAGGGAAGGCAGAGTGCTTCTTATTTCAGAGGCAGCTACGAAATAAGAAGTAGTCTGCTTTCCCTCACAGAGCAGCTGACAGAGAGGTCATGAGATGTGACGCTTTCACAATAAACAGCCATTTAGACATTCAGCCTAAAACCTTTAAGTGTCCTCCCACACTCCAGTCACACCCTTCTGTAGTTTAGTTATGCCTTCTAGTAGAGTGCCCAACATAACACACTGCCGCATTTCTCTACATCAGACCACAGTGTTTAACGTGAGGCATCCTTCATCGAGTGTTTGTGTACTTAAAGGTGCGATATATAAGATTGTTAGCATAAAAACAGTTTAAAACATCCCAAAATTAGCTAAAATTATCAACAGATGAAGAATTAACAGCAATGACATGATGTCAAAGGTGTCTGGGTATTATGTTGCAAAGATATAGTCACAGTAAAAAGAAAGTACGCTGTCTTTCAATTCAGAGGTTTTACATATCAGGAAATAATAAAAATAATCTGGTCCTTAGCAGGTCCTAAAATTAGGTGAATACAACCTCAGATGAACAACAACGCATGACATATTACACTGTGTCACACTTTATTTAACAAAAACTAAGGCAAAATGCAGAAGCAGTGTGTGAAAAACTAAGTCCACCTTTACTGCTTCCACAGGAATGGAGAGGGTAAGTAGCAGCCAGGTGCTGCAAATCAAATGCACTTGATTATCTGATCATCAGCAAGTGTGAGCACCTCTATAAAAACAGAAGTTTTGGCACTTTGCTGCTCTGGAGCATTCAAGTGTGTTAACACAAAGCCAGTGAGGAAAGACATTAGCAGTAATCTTGGAGAAGCAACTGTTGCTGCCCATCAGTCTGGGAATGGATATAAGTCCATTTCCAAACAATCTGAAGTCCATCATTCTGCAGTGAGAAAGGTTATTCACAAGTGGAAAACATTCAAGACAGTTGCCCATCTTCCCAGGAGTGGACGTCCCAGCAAATTCACCCCAAGGTCAGACCGTGCAATGCTCAGAGAAACTGCAAAAAAAAAAACCACCCCAAGAGCTACATCTCAGACTCTACAGGCCTCAGTTAGCATGTTAAATGTTAAGGTTCATGACAGTACAATTAGAAAAAGACTGAACAAATATGGCTTACTTGGAAGGGTTGCCAGGTGAAAGCTTCTTCTCTCTAAAAAGAACATGGTAGCACAGCTTAGGTTTGCAAAGTTGCATCTGAACAAACCACAAGACTTCTGGAGCAATATTCTTTGTACAGATGAGACCAAAGTGGAGATGTTTGGACATAATGCACAGCACCACGCTTGGAGGAAACCAAGCACAGCATGTCAGCACAAACACCTCATACCAACTGTCAAGCACGGTGGTGGAGGGATCGTTTTGCAGGGCACCTTGCAGTCATTGAATTGAACTCCTCAGTAGAATAATTGCAAAGATACCAAAGTATATACCAAAGTATTCTAGAGTCAAATGTAAGGCCATCTGTGCGACAGCTCAAGCTTGGCCCATACTGGTTCATGCAACAGGACAATGACCCCAAACACAGCAGCAAATCTACAACAGAATGGCTGAAAAAGAAAAGAATCAAGGTGTTGCAATGGACCAGTCAAAGTACAGACCTCAACCCAACTGAAATGCTGTGGCGAAACCTTAAGAGAGCTGTGCATAAGCAAATGACCACAAACCTCAATGAACTGAAACAACGTTGTAAAGAAGAGTGGGCCAAACTTCCTCCACAACGAGTCATACAGAAAACAATTATTTCAAACTGTGGCTGCTAAAAGTGGTTCTTTTAACCATATACAAAGTCTCAAAAGCCATCCATCCATCCATTTTCATCCTCTTATCCTATTCAGGGTCACGGGTGGGGGCTGGAGCCTATCTTAGCTGCCGTGGGGCGAAAGGTTGGGTACACCCTGGACAGGTCGACAGTCTGTCACAGGGCTAACACAGAGAGACAACCATTCACGCTCACATTCACACCTATTTAATTTAGAATTACCACTTAACCTAACCCCACTAACTGCATGTCTTTGGACTGTGGGAGGAAGCTGGAGTACCCGGAGAGAACCCACCCCCCTCCTTACTTGTCACATCAAAAAAGTTGGCAACAGAAGTAATATACTCACCCACATGAGACTAAACTTCATTCTTTTAATGCCATCTCAAAGAAGCACAGACATGTTTTTTAAGGTGTGGTCTGACCAGCTCTTAAGAAAATGATTTATGATAACTTGTGTAGCTTTCCATTGCAAATCACAGGCCTTTTCTAGTAACTTAATGGGTTAGTGCAGAAATTCACATGTGAAAACACTGAAGTTAAACAATAACATGTTAGCTGACTGATGCAGCAGTACACCAATAATGTTGTTTTGTTACGGTGTTAGTTAAAGGAGTCAGGTGGCTTTAAAGAGAGAGATATACCAGCTCCAGCTCCCAGTTAGAAAGGGCTGTCTGAGAACAAGTTAAAGTGGTGCAAATATTCTAAATATAGCACACGCACAAACTGATACTGATTTTTTTGTTTTTTTTAAAACATGAGCGTCTTTATAAGGTGGTTAAAATAGATTTTGCTGCAGACCTGTTCCACAGCAGTACACTGCTTAGCTTATGTACAGGTGCTCCTGTCTGCTTCTTTAAACTAGAATACAACTATGGTGAAGTACCACACACAAATTCACATAAAACAGTCTGAACCAACCCTTTAAAGTGCTTTGAAGGTAGAGTCAAGCCACTACAGCTTTCAGCTCTGCAACAACCTGCATTAGAGACTTCCTACAATTATTTTTCTTTCACATCAGATTTTTTTTGTACCATTAACCAACCTCATTGGTTGTTTTACGACTATATCCACTTGTAAATATCCATTTGTAAATGGCTGCTGATGCTTGCTTCACTGCGTCTCTAACTGGCAATGTTGAGAGAACTGTTTGTAAAAACACAAAATCTACAGTGTGTTAGGAAGAAGCACTGCTAGGAAGAAGTGTTTAGAAATGCTAACTTGTGACATGGGCAGATAATTCACCAGAGTGACATGGTAAAAATATAAGCCTGAAACTCAGTGTGTGACAAACAGCTCTTGTGCTCTGAAGTCAAAGCCCATCAGACTGCACACAGCTGCTTCAGCTTACCACTTCAATCTAGTCACATCTCTCCTTCGTCTCAGAGGAGATAAGCATTTATTTCCTGGGTCTAAAAATACTCTGATGTGCAGCGAGTTTGTGGAAACACAGAATTGGCCTTCAAGACGTTTTCAGCACAGTGCCTCTGATGTCATCGCTAGTGTCCATGAAAGCCGCCCATTTCCTCTTGCGTTAATTCAAAAGTACATGAGTGTCTATCTGGAATTACAATGGCCATCTAATTTTTCGAAACATTGTAGTTTTCACCTCCTACAGCTCCTGTTCTTGAAAGAATAGGATGTGGCGACTGTGTTTTACAACCAGTGCAGAAATATTTCTTCTGAGCTGTGATACATGGAAAAATTTTAAGATAACAATGTAGCCAACAGTGGATAAAACAAGGGCTCATTTACCTGAAAAAAAAATATATATATTATTAATGTGGAAAACAAATTAGGTCAGAAAAAATCATCATGAATAATTTCTTGATTAATCCTGGAAAGACTGTCAAGCTTTACTGCTTCAAAAATCAGCCCAGCGGATCTTGAGAGAATTAATTAGTACAAAATTGAGCGCGTGATCCACTAACACACATGGTTAATTATGCAGCTGCTAATTTATTTGCCTCACTGTCTGACTTCTTTTGAGGATGGAACATGTGTTGTTGTTGTTGAGTGTGTGTATGTGTATGTGTGTGCAGTTGGACTGTCCTGCTCACACTGCTTTAAGGGTTTTAATCTCTGCCAGCAAAAAGGTCTGCAGGGCCTGGAATCAATCAGTGTGGCTGCTGCTGTGTTCCACTGCCTTCCATTTTACACTGCAGATCAAAAACACTGAAAGGAGGAGTTTAGCAATAGCTGATAGCTATTGCTTGTTGTCTTTTAAACCCTTTTCAGACATGGGCTACATCAATGTGATGACATTCAAACACTTACATTAATGTTCCTCACCGCTTTATTGGAACATCAGTGACAGTGATGGATAAAGTAATGATTTTTGCCAAATGCACAAGATTGGACAGTACATGGAGTGATGTCTATGTGCAGATCAGCCCCAGATGTATCAGATTCTGTGCCAATCTCACCACTCTGTACTACAGAAGGCACGCTCATCTCCAAGAGCGTTAACTGCACATCACTACAATGCAAAGTGCAACCAGTGTGATTGTTCCATTTGGTAGCTATATTAGGGATGCACCAATCCCATTTTTTTTTCAGTTCTGAAATGATATTGTCTAGCTTCAGGTATGTACCGATCAGATACCTGTGTTCAAGTAATAAGCTGTATTCCTCACTGTGAGAAAGAGACTGGGAATCATTCTTTTATGTGTAAGGCAACATCAGGCTCCACTTACAAATTTATTTTATAACAACATAAAATGTAAGAAACAAATGCAACCAAGAATTTAAAATGTACTGAACTGGTATGCATTAGTAAGATAATAAACAACAACAACAACAACAACAACAAGGCCAAGATAAATACCCTGCTCTGAAAAGGCAACACTCAATCATCACAGTATAAACACAAAGTCAGTCAAACTCCAGGGATATCAGTCTGGCCAGTTAGGAAGCATTAACCATTGTGAATCCATTTCACTTGTTTTGGTTCAAATGAAAGTGACAAGAGCACTGGAGAGGTAACAAGGTAACCTCCAAACGGGAATGGTTTTGCAAGTGGTGGCCACAGACCATTGCTCTCTCCTCATCCCTCTTGACTGATTTTTCTCTAGTTTTGCTTTTTGTTAGTGTCCTGTCACTACTGGTAGCATGAGACAGTACCTGTAGCTTGTGCAGGTAGACCAGCTACAGACAGAAAAAAAATCTCTGCTTCTCAGGTTAAAATTAAAATTAGGGCAAATTATATTAATTAATTGTTTGTTGAATTGCAAATGTATTCTGGTATATTTTCACAGATATTTTTTTTATTACTGAAAGGCAGCAAGCAAAAACTGCAAATTATCATCATGTAGATTTTCTGTCAAAATGTATAATTGTACCATCACGACATGTATTTTTTTTTTTTTCTTCCTCTCCTGGTTTATACAAGTGGTAGAGACGTTCCAGTTTAGCTGGACATTCTGTATTTTTATTGACTGTGCTGTGGGTGAACTCATTCATTTCATCCTACAGGTTTTTGTGAAGATGAGGCTGTAAAATGCTAAAATCAGACACGGTATTTTAGAAAAGGAAAGAGTAGGCTGCTGGTTTGTCGGTCTGGATCCCTTACTGCCACATGATGAGTCGCATTTTCCAGCCAAAGAGTATGAGAATGTGCATTTTCAAGTTTCTGGTGATTAATTGCTGTTCTGTTTCCTGATGAGAATAATTAGCTGTGACTCATACTGTGCCTCGAGATAAACTTTGAGACGATGAAATGCTACTTGAACTTTGCTTTCACCTTGCAGGTGAAATAACTTGATTGATTGTTTTATGACATACCACTGAAAAAACAGGTTTTACAGACAAGGTCCATACTGAAAATATGGCCTGTTCATACAGTGATCAAGTATCTGGTTCATGCTAACAGCACTTTTTGTACAGGTCGATACATCTGACAGCAGACTATGTCAGCTTAATGGGACTGGCTGTTCTCCAAACCACATATGCAACGTGTCACCTACACAGCAAACACAAAACTGGGATACACCCGCTGTTACACAGACAGATACAGTGGTAACTCGGACAGAAGAGGAAGAAGCAAGTTTCCTTCTTTTTAAGAATTAAAAATCCCCATCCCTTTATAACATTTTCAGAGGTATAGGGCTGGTATTTCAGAAGTGGATAACATCAAACTATCAATTTCCTCTTTATTTAAAAAGTGGAGCTCTCAATAACTTCCACTAAAAACCACTGCTAATATCCTGCAACTGTTAAATGAACTGTAGTCAGCATTCTATTACTTGCATTTGCGAACAGCTTGTCAAAACAGTGATGAGACATACACAAGACTGTCCTGCACTATTATGATGCACTGTATGTGTCTTGTACAAATAGGTAGAACAGCATATATACCTGAGTATCAGTATAATGAAAAAAAGTGACAGACATAAATCAATACCAGATATATGCTACGAGCCTTTGAGTGCTCAAATTGAGTAGAAAGGTGCTATATAAGTACCAGTCCATATAACATGAGTTTACTACTGTAGAAAGCAAATTTTACATATCTATGCCTTGTGCCATTATATGATTTACTGATTCCTACAATCAGTACTGTTAGCCATTATACAGAAGTTAGTATCATGGTTAAAGTTAACTCAGGAAGTGATTTGGCAAGCTAGCCAACTAATATTTCTTTTAGATATGATTTTGCTAACAGTGACATTAGCAAGGAAGATAAAGTGAGCCAGCCTAGCTGTAATAAATGTGGTGATGCTCAGTTCATATTTTTAGCTGATAAAGTCAGATGAGAGAGATCTACTCGAGAAAGTATTTTATTATATGAGATCGCTTGTAATTTGTTTGTGTTAGCAGGGGTGCTAGCATTAGCTAACATTAGTCAGAGGAAAGACAGCTCAGGGTCATATTTGATCCTGAAAATAATCCTGAAATCTTTCCGTGAATCAAATGCACTGCTGAATGTTTCCCCTGATGGTCACATTCTCGTTTGGCGAGATGGGCTTCATTAGATGAAACTGGCTTACTTCTGGCTAATGTTAGCTTACCTGCTAACTTTTTATCCTTTCTAGGTAAATAAATTATCATTGGCTATATCTGTTAAAAATAAATAAATAAATAAATAAAAAAGATGCTTTTGAGAATTAATACATCACAATAAAGCTGATACTCAAATGTATCAAATACCGTCTTCCACCCTTATGTTTTACCCAAGGCCAATGTTAATGCCTGGCATGAACAGAGCCCTATGTTCTATTTGTGAAAGCACAGCTTTATTTCCATATAGATGACTATAGATCAGACATAGATTTAAAATAAAAATAAATAAATAAATAAAAATGAGGACTAGAATAACTGGGACATCTAACATCCTTTCACATCAACATGTTACTTGGTTGCTCCAGTTCAGCAGTGATTACACAACCTTTTATTTCATGCAGGAAGCACATGCCGTTTGCACCAATCTGATGTGGTTTGGGTTGCACAGCTTTCGTGTTGCAGTGCATATGCTCTAACCTTTGTCACTGGAACTTAATCTGATCCCTGAACACGGGCCTAATTTCGGCAGCCAGCTGTAGCAGAGATCCCTCAGTTTACACTCAAACAAAAGATGTGATTGCAAAGTATTATCCAGAACACTGCACTGTTTCTCTTATTTTCCATAGTCTTTAAAAGATGTGAATACTGTTAAGGCCTGGGGTGAGAAAACACTGTAGAAATCAAAAAGGTGTCCTTGTACAGGGTTTTGCAGCAAACGTGTAACTAGAGATGCACCAATTGCACTTTTCTTGGAGGATTCCATTTTTTTCCCTGTAAGTATGACCTGCCGATATTAACTATAATATTGACAGCATGTACAAACAAAAATCTACTTTTGTTCAATGCAGAATATACATTTGCATAATGCATTGTTATTGGACGTACATGAAGCTGACCGGCAGGTCACCGGTCAGGGCCGAAAACACTGAAAATTGTCTGATTCCGGTCCCTAGCTGGTCGATAAGTGCATCTCTATGTGTAACCAAAAACTCTGTACTCCAGTGCCAACAGTATCTGAATAAAATAATAAACAGATGCTTTTAAAGACTGAAGACTGAGTTAAAGGAGGAAAATGCTGTGTATTACTCACTCTTTGCAGGTGCTGGAAACGTGGGCTGGTACAGTGTATTTACAGTCCATGATCATGGTGAGGGTCTCACTGTCATTAGCTTCCTGGAAGGGTGGCTGGCCACAAACCAACATGAACAGGATCACACCAAGACTCCAGATATCTGAGGCAGAGAACGACAGAAATTGTGTGTCAACATTTTTAAGCTGAAAAACACCTTATGCACTTTATCTATTTTCTTTTTTTTTGTTTTTTTTGAAGCAACTAGTAATAGTTGAGATGTTACAATTACTTTTATTAACAGACTGATCTGTATAAAATGCAAACAAAAATGTAAATCCATAGGTCATATTAGATGAAATTGGTTTCTCTGTCATTTGGAAGTGTCGCTGTATGAGAATCTGATCCACAGCCAGTACGTTACCAATAGTAGATGTCTCTAACGTATAGTTAAAATAAATGTATCACCTAGCCCTGAATCCAGGACTGATCACACAAACACTAGTTATGGTGGAAGCTGTGTTTTTATTTTTTCAGAGACAGACAGACTGTAATATTGATTTGACATCATAGATTATAACTTAGTACATAAAGAATGCAGAACTATTAGTGCAGTTGGAAGCTGTTGACAGAAATAACTCTTTTCAGCCTCTTCTTTATTTTAGTAAACATCTTAACATGCTCAAACATCAATGAAACAGCCAAGTGGAAAAGTTGAGGTATAAAATGGGCTGATACTTATATAGTTTACGTTTCTACTCAGTTTTTTGAGTACTCAAAGTGCTTTTATCTATACTTAAGCGCTTAGCTAACATTCACACACACACACACACACTCACACTCCGATGAATGCAGGGGGCAATGCCGGGTTCAGTATCTTGCCCAAGGATACTTCGGCATGCAGACTAGGGGAGCCAGGGATCGAAACACTGACCTTCCGATTAGCAGACGACCCGCTCTACCTCCTGAGCCACAGCCACCCCGTAAATATAAAATATTATTATCAAAATATCATTAAACCCTTTTAAGCATGTGGGAAAAAAATCTCCAAGTTTAAACAGAGACTGTGGTGTCAGTGTTTTCTGTCTTCCGTACCTGTACAATATATTGGACAAAAGACGCTGCAGAGACATTAAAACCCAATGACAGACGATCCAGCTGTTCAGCCATCGTACTTAATTGACATCACTTCAAATGATGCTCCAGTGTGGAAGACGTCTCATTTTACAAGCATGCCCCCCCCCCCCAAATCTCTCTTCCCTCTTTATGTCAAGAAAGGATGACTGTGATGGAAAAGATCCCACTGAACGGAAACAAGGAGACAATTAAGGGAAACGGGATGTACCCAGCCAGTGTGGTAAACAACAGTGATGAAGGGAAGTGTGAGAAGTACAGTATATCCTTCCTCCAAGGCACTGTCACCTGTCATCTTCACAGGTAACACATATACTTCAGTACACCTTTATACAAAGGCAGCAGTGAGTGTTTTCGGGGTTCCTGCACCATTTTAACAAACCTCAATAAATTAAAATTAAGACCAAGCAATTTCCAAATGATGCATTATTGAGGCTTTTACAAACAAACCACAACTTCAGTTCAGTACACAACTATTAAACAAGGGGCAACTTCCAGAGCTGAAACACGAAGCCAATGCAGAAGTGGCAAAAACTGAAGTTCCTCTACGCGTCACTTGAGGAACAGTACAGGGTCGGGATAACTGCCATCTTTACATTTCAGATTCCTCCTATAGATTTCTAATCAGAATTTTTGAGCACCTTGTTTCCTCCTACTGTATTCTATAGTGTAGCTGTTACTGGTGTGCTGCCCCAGGTAACTACACCCTATATTAGACAAATACATTTCAAAATCATATTTTTCCTGATTTGATTTCAGCCTTTTTAAGATTTTTAAACAACCCGTGGGAACTTTGGTTTGCTTGTATAAAATGTCCACTTCACTGAAACCCTAAACAAGCCCTCATGTTCAACATTCTCATGCAAAAGTGTGTGTGTGTGCACGCTCCAACAGTATAATGAATGTCAAGTCAATTCATCTGTGCGTATGTGTGTGCTTATTCAAGTGTACAGATCTGCAACTTGCTAGTTGCACCCAGGGAAAGCAAACTGTCAGCATGCAGAAGCACTGGTCCATACAGACTTTATGCAACCAAAGATGCATGCATGCACACATACACACACCCTTTGCTCCAGTAGTTAAGGATGAGAAACAGCCTCCAGCATGGAGCTGGGACAGTAAACCTCGTCCTGTCACTTCGTATAGTATGGAGTGTTCTTAACCTTCTGTCTCACATGCACATACAGGAAGATATTTGAGCCAAGTTCATTAAACACATACAGTATGTATACTGCATGTCCTGCCATGCCCGTATAATCACATCCAAACCTTCGTGTGACATTTTCATCGCTTAGCAGAGAAACAGAGCCAACTCACTCAGGCTGGAGGGTGGGGGAGACATCACAGCAGCTCCAGTCAAATATTGGCAGCCCTGAAGTAATTACCATGATGAGGGTTTTTAAGTAACTTTCTAATTAAGCTCAAACGCTCAGATGCCCTCAATACTTAATGGTTTGGCAGAATGGAGCCCTGATGATGCACTGGAAAAAATGCCAGATAGTGAAATGAAAAAGAAAACTCTGAAAACACTTTTTTTTTTTTTTTGAAGAAAAGCGTGATAAAAGACAATTCAAACTGATTATGAAATGTTTTTAGCTTACAGGCACAGCCTTGAGTTAGCAATCTCTACCAGTCATGCATTCTAATTTGGGTGAGTCCTATCTTTAGACCCAGCTTTGCTGGGTTAATATCAGTGTTGCAGGATTGGCCTTAGGCTAGGCAGTGCTGCGTATAATTAAACTAACCGAGTGACTGTACAGAGAGGGAGCAAAAGCTGGTCTAAGTGCCTTTAAGAGCATTTATTTGAAGAAACGGCGCACCTAATTGAATGCTGAGTCTAATTTGTGTGGTTTGGATTTTAATACCATCCATCAAATTCAATCTCAGCGCACACCTGTGCTCTGCCAACATGTTTGCAGAGCCATCCTTGGCTCCGCTCCAGCTCTGAGTGGCTCTCTCCTCCTTGTCTATCACAGGCACCAAGGGGTCCAGGTCTCTGCCACATTAAGCGCAGCTCAGTACAGGAGAGAAAGTGTCCCTGAGGCATGTTTTGTACCAATTTCATTTACCCGTGTTCACTCAGCAGTAGTGAAATAGCCGGGAAATATAAACACTGGACACAGCGTGCATGCAGAAGCAGCTGCAACAGCAGCAGTAGACAGCGGTATGGTTACAGGCTGCCTTATGAGAGCAGAGTCCCCACAGGCAAAAACACAGGCTGTGTAGCAGTTTAGAGGATAATTCCTGTTTTCTGTCTGACTTCCAGATGGCATTTGTTCTGAGAGGAGGAAAAAGTGAAAGGCATTAATAACATGGAGCCACTGTTAAAGCCTAACAAATGGGGTGTTACAGGGACAACAAAATCCGCTGATGCATTTTCTTCTTTAAATAAAAAAATAATGCATCAGTGCAATCATTGTGTGTCCAAACCCATTTACAAAGTACCTGCAATGGTTTGATTTGGCCAGAGTTTGTCTAATGGCTACTAAAAAAGCGGACCGAGCATTTTATTGGAGCCACGTTAATGGACCAAAAAGCTGCCTGAGTACAAAGTGATAAAACAACAATATGCACCTCTACATTATAAGCGCCAAAGAGGTCTTCAGTGCAAATGCTGAGACTGATGTTGCACTCTGCTGTAAAAGACATCACTGGGATTAATGTGACCACATCTGCAGTATTTTGGAAACCTAAAACAGCTCTCCCTCAGCCTGTACTGATGTCTCCTCTCCTGCTGAAATATTAACAAGTTATGGATGTGGAGAAAGGTTAGCCTGGCAGGACATCGGTGTAGCAGCTCGCTTTTTGATGTACCAATTAGATCTCCTCAATGTGTTGACACACCCGGGATCAGAGGAGGCTTTGGCTAGCATGTGTTCTTGTTCGTCACAGCTGCTTGCAGGAATGATGGACCATGGATGTTCTGGCTGTTTTAAAGCCATTACAGATTTTGTGACTTAACTGATTTTCTACCATCTTTTATCTTCCTTTCCTACATGTCGTCTGTACTAAGACCTCTCTCCTCATTCATTATCTGGAGAAGTTTTGGAGAATCCAAGCACTGCTTCAAAGTAAAGACTGCACTTCCATTTAAAGAATGGTAATGACTTTCGATCAAGTTGGAAAGAAATCTAATAGCTTATGCGACTATTTCGTATCTTAAAATATATCCTTTCCCTTGTTTTCACCAATGTAATGTGCCTCCCCCACCAGAAAGTGTCAGTAATGCACCTAGAAGCTGTTTGGAAACCACCATTAAACAATAATAAAGAACAAGGACACGTTTCTTTGTAGTATAAGAGGCCAGACCAAGAACGTTTCGTGGTGAGGTGAGATGTAGCTTCTGGGTCTGAAAAGTAAAGCAAATATGAAAGTGCATTAATCCTTGTATTTTTCACATGGCCACTAAGGCTGCAAAAAGACGTCTAGTTGTATAGAAGTATATGGAAAAATGGCCCTCGGCTCCCTAGTTCTCTGACCTCAGTAAACACTTTCGTGACGAGTTAATGGTCTATGTGACTAGTTTCAGGTCCTTTTGAATACAACATGATATTCACCTTTCAAATTATAGTCCCCATTAGAGTCAAAAAGGACAATAAAACAGGGTACGCTTTACCATGTGACTGACAACTCACTTGCCTATGAGAGTGCAGTATCACTCAGTTTCTCAGTGAGAGCCACCCCTCGCTCATCATGTCCAGCTTCAGAACACTAAAATGACAGCAAAAACACACAGCTTTAGAGTCCACAACAGGACTTCACTAACCAATGGTTGACATCAGTGTGGTTACATCCGTCTATTATACTGTCTATGGTAAAAAGGAAAGGACTGTCTAATTGTTCCGAAAAATAAATAAAAATGAGGTCCAGTGCAAACTGTGCCAGGTAAAGGTAGCAAGTCACAAGTCTACCACAACCATGCACAGTCATTTGAGAGTAGAGTGCAGTGGGTGATCTCCAAAAAAATAGCTGAATAGTTCCCTTCCATCCATCTATCCATCCTCTTAACCACTTGTCCTATTCCGGGTCACAGGGGGTTGGAGCACATCCCAGCTATCATAAGGCAAAAGAGAGGGCACAAGCTAGACAGGTCACCAGTCTATTGCAGGGCTAAGAAACAGTTCCCAATGAATATCAAACAGTATTTTTGCTTGAATCGCCTGTCCCTACTTCCTTTGTCTTCATACACCGGCCTCCACAGGTGTTGAGCATCAAGTATGACAGGGTCAAGCCTATTAAACAGTAGTCTTGGGAGCAGTCTTCGTAGGAACAGATTGCAATGCATTCTAGTAGTTGTAGGACTTGTTTTCCTTTTTGAGATTTTCTCTAGTCTCTCAGTGCATGCCCCAGCCTGTGCTGGATGTAGCATCCCTTCTATCAACACTTATTTTCTGTTTGTCTTCTATGACAGTCCAAAAAAGACAAAAATGCCAGCGAATA
The DNA here is from genome assembly GCA_015106735.1 of Paratilapia polleni. Lineage (NCBI taxonomy): Eukaryota > Metazoa > Chordata > Actinopteri > Cichliformes > Cichlidae > Paratilapia > Paratilapia polleni. Next base: position 10,848 of record VUQI01047596.1, on the reverse strand, counting down.
CTCAGACTGCATTTCCTGCTGCCCAGTTTTCTTCCTTAGTACATGATATGTGTTTGTTTTGCATATTGTATAGATTGTTGAAAAATGTTTTAATTGAACAATTGGATAAGTGGAAGAAAATGGATGGACTGGGGACCATGAATTCTGGCCTTAGGATC
>VUQI01047585.1:0-11150 GCA_015106735.1 Paratilapia polleni | reverse complement strand
CCCAACAGAGCACTTCACTGTCAGACTGCAGGCTTACTTGTGGTTCCTAGGATATTTAAAAGTAGAATGGGAGGAAGAGCCTTCAGCTTTCAGGCCCCTCTCCTATGGAACCAGCTCCCAGTTTGGATTCGGGAGACAGACACCCTCTCTACTTTTAAGATTAGGCTTAAAACTTTCAGGTGATCCTGAACCATCCCTTAGTTAAACTGCAATAAGCCTAGGCTGCTGGGGGCTTCTCATGACGCACTGAGCACTTCCTCTTCATCACTTCCTTTCACTCTCCATGTGTTTATACACCACTTGCATTTAATCATTAGTTATTATTAAACTCTGTCTCTCTCCCATAGTGTGTCTTTAGTCCTGTCTCCTTCTGCTCTCTTCTGTTTCTCCTCACCCCCAACCGGTCGCGGCAGATGGCTGCCCCTCCCTGAGCCTGGTTCTGCTGGAGGTTTCTTCCTGTTAAAAGGGAGTTTTTCCTTCCCATTGTTGCCAAGTGCTTCCACATAGGGGGTTGTCTGACTGTTGGGGTTTTCTGTCTAATATTGTAGGGTCTTTACCTTAAAATATAAAGCACCTTGAGGCGACTGTTGTTGTGATTTGGCGCTATATAAATAAGATTTAACTGAAATTGAATTGAATTGAAATTATGAATGATTGAAGTCCACACATATGGTAAAATAAGTCTCACAGTCTGTCCAAACTGATCCTGAACACAGGTCATGATTTCTCACATCACTGCAGTTTCCAACATTGCCCTCAGGACATTGTCATTTTAACTAACTTTTTAAACCCACCTGTTCTTCAGTGTTCACATTAAGTTCAGCAAATCCAGAGATAGGACCACTGGCTGGAAAGGTTATTTGCCACACCTAAAACAAAGAGCATGACTCAGATTTAGTCCTTTAGTCTACTCTGACTGATCTGCACTAATGAATGAGTGTGATGCTGCATCCAGAATTGCCAAAAGGAAAACTGATGTCACTCTCCTGACATACTGTGGTCCCAACTTCAACAACAGACTGTCTTTCTCTCTGCTCTCAGGGCGCTGCTCACCCATGTGATGTGCAGCAGAGATGACAAACTCATATCTCTCATTTTTATGGCTTCAGGGTTCTTTGGGGAAAAGACAATAAATTAAAACTGTACAGATACAGAAATGTACACACGGGTCATTTTGAGAGGAAAATACTCCATTTAACATACCTTCAGGTGCAAATCTATAATACTTCTCTGGTTAGATGGTAAGAATCTGGCACCAAATTACCGAACTGGAACCAGTGATGGAAACACAGCTACAGAAGAGGAAGCAGATGTGGCTGAGTCATCCAATAAGAAACACAGAAGGCAGACCTACAAGCACCTGGGCAAGAAATACAGAAGAAAAACACACACCGGGGCTGAAACAAATACAGCTGAACGTCCCAACAAGAAGAACCATAATTCATCAGTGAGATACCCTCTGCAGATTTAAAAATGTTGCAGTGGGTAAACAGTAGTTTCAAGATCTATAGACAATCTAGATAATGGAAGATAAAACAGATCAGATTCTGTATGCATAGGAAACATTTTGCCAGTGTGCACACACATACACACACACTTCACTTCAAAGGACAATGCATTGATTTACATTCATTTCCTGATGACTAAGCCTGCCCTATAATCAAAGGCTTCCCCCTTAAATTTAACGATTTGCGTTGCGAGGACTATTCTTTAGTCTCCACAGCGCGACCGTGTAAATAGATTTATGTCTCCGCAACATGAATAATACAAGTAAACACACACACACACACCAATATTAAAGGAGATTTTGGATCACCATCAAAATGTAACTTTGAAAATCGAAAGAGAAATGTGATAGAATGTTCTTCCCAGCCACTTTTGCCACCATGTCAAACCGCTCCCGTGTGTCACACAAACAATAGAGATAAACAAAGAAATATATGTGTGCGTGTGTGTGTGTGTGTGTGTGGACGGCTACACAGATCCAGGTGTGCTCGGCTCCAAGTCTGAACCGCATATCCTACTACAGACGGATTCCGGGGGGCTATAAAGTGAAATCTCCCCTCCTATAAATAGGATGATCGGAGCTTGGTGCGGGGGCGCGCCTCCCAGTCCTTGTGTCGGTCAACGGTGAGATCTATTTTTAGAAACAGGCGCTGCTTACCTCACGTGCGACTGGAGACCAGGTTTACAGATTGCGCAACATTGGCCGGTGTTTGCGCGTGCGTCGAAATTATTCATGAGTGCCATTCATTAAAAAGACTTCACTTTTCATTGAGGAGTTTGATGGTCGTCATTGTAACTTTTAAACAGATCAAAGACAAGAAAGCGTCGAGCCCGGCATCACACACAAACGTCATTTGTTAAGCAGTTAAATGGTAATAAGGAAAAAGTAAAGAAAAGAAAAGTAATCCTGAAGGCATGCATGATGGATGGTTTGTGGTACTTCTTGCAGCAGCCTCTCATTGTTTTCTATGTGCAATATGATTGCTAATTTTACTCTACAATGCTATAAAAATCCCAATTACTACATAAAATTTAATTGTTATCTCAGAATGAGGCCGTGAACGTGTTCCACACAGACAGACAGAATAACAGAGAAAAACAGGCTCCCGTTCAGTGGATTTCCTATATTGAGAAAATGTTCACAAAACGCAAAAGCTCGCCTCTTAACAGCAAGAAAATATGAAATTGCAATAAAGCCAAGAGATATGCGACAAATCCATATCTAGCAGGCTAAAGAAATGGATGCTACCGACACATTTTGCGCAGGTTTATGCGGTGATGGCTGTTTCAGATGCTCGCAAAGGATTTCTGTGCATTCCTATTACTATGGAACGGGAGCGGTGTGAAGCAGCCTCCTCTACCAGCCGCTCGGTGACTGAGCGATTTGTGTTCACCTCTGCGGTGCAGCTGAACGGCACGCATCATCGATCTCACACGTTTCACATGTTGACAGCAAATGTAGTCAAAAAATGAATCGCACCTAACAAGCACCTGCAGTGTTTGCTGACAGGTCCGGGGCAAACAGGCAACAGCGGGTATAGCCCATCTCAGGTGCCAGACATATAAACACAGAGACCTCTTTTCGTATTCAACCCAGTCTTCCCATCCCCCTCGCTCCTTGCTCCCCCTCCTCCTCCCCCTCCTCCTCCAATACACCGGAGTCCGGTGACTCCGTTTACGTTTTACGCTTGCTCCGCCCCATACTCGGTTTTGTCCAAATCGGGCTTTTTGCGTCGCCGGAGCTCCCGATTTCAGCCCTACGTCATCACCGAGTAGAGGGAAGAGCTGACGTCGAGGAAGAGTCACCGAGAGGAGAGGGCACTGGAGAGGGAGGGGGAGAGTTTAACCAATGCTAACACTGATATGAGACATATCTATCCCCCTTGCTCCCCCCTTCTTCTCCACCCCCCTCCCTCCGTTTTACGTCGGTGTTGGTGCGTTGGGAGCCCCCCTGCTCCGACGGAGTCCCAGGCTATATAAGTGACCGGCGAGCAGAGTCCCTCAACCAGATTTACGGGTTCCGGACTTCTGTGCGAGAGACGGCTACCACAGCCGCCGATTCACCTGCACTCCGAAAGGAGGGACAGACATCCAGCAGCCGGCCGGCATCCGAGCTGGACGCTGCGGCGGAGCTACAGCTGACAGGAGACAGGACAGGAGAAGGTTGTTAAACCTTGCTCTGGAAAGAAAATAGCTGAGATGAAAGTCCAATAACACACCTGAGAGCTTTTTCACTTTTAACAACTGTCTCTTAACACATCTCGGAGACAGGGATCCACCGAGGCACGACCTTAAACAACACTCCGCTCACAACTCTCCAACTTATATCAGGAGCAATTTCGATATTTCGCTGCAGCAACCAGTCACAATGTACCGCTCAACCAAGGGAGCATCCAAGGCTCGACGGGACCAGATCAACGCCGAGATCCGGAACCTGAAGGACTTGTTGCCCATATCTGATGCAGATAAAGCGCGTCTCTCGTACCTGCACATCATGTCACTCGCCTGCATGTACACCAGGAAATCCGTCTACTTCACTCAAGGTAAGAATTAATTTATATATATAAATAAAAACGACCTGTTGATGAATCTCATGTTCTGCTGCGTAGACAGACAGACTGTGGTGGAATCAACAAGTGTCTTAGTGGCATCTCAGGCATTTGTGTTGATATAAATGTGATTTTGGGATTAACTGTAGACCTGTGGTTCATTAGTTTAACGTAAAGGATCGACACTGAAACTGATGGCAGCGTTTAAATAGAAATTTGTCGCTGTCCGTGGTTCTGAAAATGCTTTAGCATCCTAAGTGCCGTCGCGGCGCTCTCCGTGGTGTTGAAACATGCTGCGGCAACAGCTTTTACTATGCGGAGATCAGACACACTGTGTTCTTTCTTTCTTATTACATACATTAACAAATGTCACCCCTTTTTGTTCTGCCCCTTCCCATCTTCCATTTTCTCTAGAAGCGGGAACTGGTGTTAGTCTCGAGGAGGGTGCAGGGTTTCTGTCTTTTCACGAACTGTCGGAGTTGATGCAGGCGCTGCCGGGCTTTTTGATGCTGCTGACTGGAGAAGGGAAGCTTCTGTACCTGTCAGAGAGTGTCTCTGAGCACCTCGGACACTCCATGGTGAGTCTACACACGGTCGATGCGTTAGTAGTTCAGCAACCTCGAGTTTGGGATTCATAACTAACATTTGCTTCTGTGTGTTTTATTTTTTTAGGTGGATCTTGTGGCACAGGGAGACAGTGTGTATGATATTATCGACGCCTCAGACCACTTTATCATGAGGACAAACCTGTCAGCGACTACATCCCTCGAGACAGGTAAGATAAAATATTTAATCTTTTTTTTTTTTCTTCTAACACAGACTGACAACCAAACATGATATTTCATAACCCTCTCAACTCCTCCTCAGACCGTCTCTTTCGCTGTCGTTTCAACACCTCCAAGTCCGTGCGGAGGCAGAGTGCCGGAAACAAACTGGTTCTGATCCGAGCTCGCTGCCTCTCTCCCCCCTCCACTTCTGCTGCCGCCGGGTCCTACTGGACCTCCAACCCTGTCTGGGTGTGTTTCTGCTCTCCTCTGGAGCCCCACCCGACCCGCTCAAGCCCCGGGGCAGAGAGGGAGTCGACCTCCACTCCTCCCCTGGCTGAGTCCAATTTGTTCCTGGCCTGCTTCCACTCCCAGCATGGCCGGGACATGAGGCTGCAGACAGCGCAGGACAGGTGAGTTCACACAAATAACATCCAATCTTCCACCTGTTGCTTTAATGTGAACTGGAATATGTTTATAAGATAAAATGGTGAAACATTATCCTGCTAACACATCACCACCCACTCTCCCCTGCAGTGTGAGCGCCTATCTTGGCTTTGATGTGACAGCTTTAAGCTCCCGCTCCTGGTACAGCCTCCTCCACCCACAGGATCTGTCACATGCCTCTGCTCAGCACCGTAGTCTATGTAAGTGTACTCTTCACACATACTTACCAGTTACAACCAAACATGCCCACACATTTACACACATTGTGCGCACTGGCACATCCACACAGTGAAAAACACTATGATGATTAATAGGATTACAAACTAACGCCAACTTGTGCTGCGACTGTTTTTCAACAGTGAGAGAAGGAGGAGAGGGCAGAGCTGAAATGGTGGTGCGTGTGCAGGCTCAGGACCAGTCGTGGGTTTGGCTCTACATGGTGCTTCAACTGCAGCCTGGTGATATCCCCATCAGCAGCAACAACTACATCATCAGGTATTTACTAAACCACTCATCAATTTTGAGACAAAAGTCTGGTAAGTGTGGTCAAAAACCTCCAACCTAACTCCTCGGTTCTCCTGTTTTTCCTTTTATCTCCCAGTGACTCTGAGGCCTGGTCAGTGCGCCAGCAGCTCAGCTCAGAGCAGACACAGCTGACCCTGGTCCTGAGTGCTGGTACCTCTCAGCAGGAGAGCCTGAGTCTCCAGTCACCAGAAACCCTTTCCAGCCCAGACCAGGTGTTCACCCCTGGCAGCAGTGGCTTGTCCGGCCAGTCCTTTGACTTCAGCACTGCTGGCTGCAGCGTGGGCTCCTCTGATGACCCGGGGAGCTCTGCTGCTGAGGCCATGCAGTTGGAGGGTGACCCTCGCTCCAGTATCTCCTCACTGGAGGAGGAAAGCTTCTTTCAGCAGCATCCTACCGAAACCCCCTCAGCTGCTTCCTCCCCCACGCCAGTCACTGTCGAAACAGTAGCAGACTTAGACTTTTTAACCCAGAACATTCTCCTGCCACCCTCCTTCCAGCTCGACCCTCCGTTACCAGCTCTCCCCCTACCTCTCCCCCCTGTGCCCACCTCACAAGCTCAGCAGACCAAAGAGTTTGTGTGCACTCCCCCCTACACCCCCCAGGTGGGTGGGGCTAGCTTCCCCTTTGGTGAACCCCTCTTCAGCTTTGACCCCACAGGCACTACTACTCCTCCACCCTCTGCTACGACTGCCACCGCCACCACCTCCTTGGCCCCCTCAGCATCCTCCACTGCCCCACCAACTACTGCCTCCAGCCCCGCTCCTCCCACCACCCTCTCTACCAAACTTCCTCTTGTGCTACCTACCCCATCTACTGAACTCCTCTTCCCCATCGAGCCCTGCAGTGTCTCTCTGTATGAGAAATTGCCCCCTACACCTGACAGCCCTGGAGATGGGGACTGCACAGTCATGACCCTGCCTGAGGTACGGGGTCCACTGTATGTAGACGTACCACTGGGGCCCCTCCAATGCCCCCCTGAAGGCCTCCTCACTCCTGAGGCATCACCTGGTAAACAGCCCTGCCTCTCCTTTTTCTCCCTTGAGAGGGAGAAGGAGAGGGCAGAAATATCCCTCCTAGCTCAACACATCAGCTCACTGGCAGAGGGATTCTACCTGGATCCACTCTTGTCCAAACTCTCTCCTCCCTCTGTATCACCCTCCTCCTCCCCTCCCTCCCCCTTCCTGTCTCCAGCCATAGAAACTGCTGATTCAGTCCACATGCTGAAGGAGTTTTATCCCATCAAAGCATGGAGAGGTCTGGACATTCCCATCTTCCTCGATGATGATGATTCTCTGTTTGAAGAGAGCATCCTAGAAACCCTCCTCCAAGATGAATTTGCTCCTCCCCAGTCACCTGGCCTCTCCTCTCCCTTGACCTCCCCCATGCCCAATCCCTCGAGCCCAACCTCTCCTCAAACCCCAGTGTGCTGGCGCCAACCCTCCCAGTTTGAGGGAGTGGGCCACGTCTGTAGCGTCCAATCGGCGCAATGTAACTCCATGGTTGGGTGCGGGGCGACTGTGGCTGCTGAGGCCGGGGTGAAGGCGGAAGGGGAGGGGCTAGTGGAGGAAGCAATGGAGATCGAGATGGTGTCATCTCCTGTGTCCTCTTGCTTCTCCATCCCAGCTTCCCCTCCCCTCATCCTCACTGCCTCCCCCAGCCCCACCACCTCCACGCCCATCGCCTCGCCCACGCCCGCCGTGTCTTGCACTCAGTCCCTCCTGGAGGAACTGGCCGTCCTGGAACCCATGTTTGGGGCAGGTGCCTCGATCGCCCCTGGCTTAGGGCAACAACCTGAGTTGTATCAACTCCAATGTCATCCATCGCCACAGTGCTTCCACAAAGGTAACACTTTTTCTCTCTCTCTCTTTTTAAAAAAAAAATCTCAGATTCATTAAATAAGAAGAAAAAACATCAAATGAAAATGCACCGCTAATTTTGTCTTTCTCTCTTTTCCCTTTTTTGTCTTTCAGATGGGAGTGGAAGTGTTCCTCCGTTCTAAAATAAGTCTGTGACTTACTTCATTAAGTATGGCATATTGTCATATTTTGTGGAGATTCTTTTACTGAAAAGTAAAAAATAATTAAGTGTATAAATATACATAATGTATATATAACTTAAGGACTTTAACTCCTACATGTCTCCGAAGAACAAAGATTGGCTTTATATTTTTGTTCAGTCCTTTATCTGTATACTACAACAAAACTGGTGCAACATTCAACATGATGGTGCAAAACTACATGGACCCATAACTGACTGGGTTCTGAGTCCATGTGGTGTCTCAGCTTCTCTGTTACATGAGCTTCAGATATGATCAGGCAGAGATACCTCTCTGAAGCACTGTTTAACTTCCAGACGCGCATTTGTATTCACTCGTAGTGAAAAATCTGTTGTGAACAAAAAAGAATAATACATTTTTTCGCTATTTCAAAAGACAGATGATCTATAGCACTTTTGCCTGACATGCAGCAACGCAAACCCAAACCTCAAATGTATTGAAAGTCAAATGTTTACAATTTCTTTAAATCCTTAGGATGACCACTATCAGTAGATTAAAAGAAGAAAGATTTCTTGTTGGAAATCTTCTTTCCAGTCTTCAGAGCTGGCGCAGCTGTTCCTCACAACCTTCAAAGCTACAACAAATCTCAAACAGTATTCAGCTAAACCTGAGATACTTTGAGCTTTGAGTTTGCGACTTCAGACCTTTAACATTTCATATTTATCTCTCCATCTAAAATCTTGTGTATCAATGTGATGTGCAAACAAGAAAAAAAAAAAGAGAAAACATGTGAGGAGATCCTGGCATGTGAAGATCTCAATATTGTTGCCGGTGTCCATTTGCTTTATGAGATGTAACACCAAACAAGAGATTGTCTGGAAGTTTGCCGGGGCTCTGATCATGCCACAAATCCACTGCTACTTTGTACTGTACATTAGACTCTGAATGTGGGCTCTTCAGGTCCCTCCTGGCCTGAGGGCAGTCGGCTGGATATTCTTGCAGCATCAATATTTGAAATGCTGGCAGCTTATAGCGGCTCCTGTGTGCCTGAAATGGCCCTGACCTGCTGAACTCCGAACTCTTTATCATGTCCATTCAACATGGACAGTTGCATCGTTGCTCCACTGGAGCGCGGTGCAGTGAGGCACAATTGACTATGTGAATGAGCGATTCTTCTTTTTTGAGAGGGGTTAGAATACAAAAGTTTTGTTTTAAAAAATGAAAATACGGACGGGGTGCTATTTCTATTCAGTTACCAAGCGACACGGGTTGAGAATGGTACAATTCCCATGGTGTCGACATGCTCACGTAGAGTTGTCTACGGTCAAGTAAAGGATTGATTCCTACGTTCTAGCTATTAAAGGCTAAGTTACTATACATGTGTAAAATTATATAATTGTACGTGTGATATTTAAAAAAAAAAGATGTTAATGCATATGCATTATGTCTGTGGATGTAGGCATATGTTCTTTTCAGAAAGGTTGTACACATTTGTACATTTGTATGAAACAGTTATTGGTCTGTACATATAAGAAAGAGATTTTTATTGCATAAGATGGAATATATTCTAAACATCTTACTTACTGCAGAACGGACATTGTGGACCAGTGTTCTATTGTGATGCTTATAAGTGTATTTGGTTGTCATACAAATGCATTTATAATAAAGTGCACTTAATGCTGCTGATGCATTTGTGTCGTCATAGTCAAGCCCCCTGTTCCTCCCTCAGCCACATCATCATCATCATCATCACCATCATCATCATCATCATCATCCCACCATCCCTGCCTCTTCTCCTCCCTCCCCTTCACTCTCCTCCATTTCTTCCCCTGGAGCGAGTTTCGCTCAGCAACAGCACTGACGCACACACATGACGAGACAGAATGAGACACTATCTGACTCACACTGACGCACACACTTGGCATCGAGGTTTTTGCGTGTATGCAGGCACACAGTTGGCCTCCCACTTATGATGATGCACACACGCACACACATAATAGTAGGCATATGACCCCCCCGCCACCCCTCTTTACAAATCACAGTAGCCCACATTCACTGATGTACCTGCGACTCTGTCAGCACTCAGCGTGGTGTAAGACTCCATATATAGGCATTCCTGCTCAAGTGCTCTGACTGAAACAGCCTCCCATCTATTCTCAGCCTCTATTCAGAAGGATCAGAGAGGGGAGGGCTGAAGAGAGAGGGGAGACAAAGAACGAGTGAGAGGAGGCTAAAATTAGAGGTACAGTAAAGAGGGATATGGGACAAACTGACACACAGTGGAAAAGGTAGACATAACCAAAAATTCTAAAATGAAAAACAGCTGACTTGCTGCTTTCTGTAAATCATAATGGATAAAAGATCATATATATATATATATATATATATATATATATGTGTGTGTGTGTGTGTGTGTGTGTATACACACACATATATATATATATATATATATACATACACATATAAACATATATAGGTGGAGGATATTTATCTTTTTTTCCTCTTAGGTCTCTTATTGGTGTCACAGAGCAGATAAAATAGGCCTTTAATGTACATATTGTCCGGCCAGTCCCTGAACATACACTGTGTCTTTGCAAGCGAACATTTTGTTCCACCAACACCTGCTGCAGTGTTACTGATGGAGCTAAAATGAATGGAGGGAGTGTTGCACAGCTGACTGCTGCTATCTCCTGGCAAAGATAAGCACTGCAGCAAGAGGAGCATAATCTGTAGTACAGTATGTTGTGGATGAAGCCATGTGAGGAAGAGCTAATGAGGACAGAACAGTTTTATATTTCACGTTAAGTTAACCAAATCAAATTCCAGGTGCAACTTAGATGCAGTGGACACTGTTCAAGACTTGAATAGACACAGTTAATGTGAAACTGGATGATAGGGGTGGTCTCATCATCACAAAATAAAGAGTATACTTGGATACCAATATCTTTGTGATACACACTAACAAGCCACAGCATTAAGAACCTGTGATTAATATCGTGTTGCATCCCCTTGGGCAAAGACAGATGTCCCTGGGGTGTCTTTAGTGTTTGGGACTGGGATGTTGGCAGTAGATCCTCAGGGTGTTGTGGGTTGCAGAGTGGTGCCTCCATGGATCAGGTCTGTCCATCCCATGTATGTTTGACTGGAGACTAATCTGGGGAGTTAGGAAGCTGGATCCAGGTCTTGAGCTCTCTGTTGAGTCATTTGAGACATTTTTTGAGTTGCCTTGGGAGGGCAGAGGGAGGCCTCAGCCTTCAGGGAGTGCCATTGGAGAGTTTTGGTGGGGATTCCTGAGTGGGGTGTGTCAAAATATCATCAACATGGATTATAAAGAGATGATCAAAGTTATCAGGTCACCTTTTA
>VUQI01047582.1:0-14018 GCA_015106735.1 Paratilapia polleni | reverse complement strand
AGGATAAGTGGTCACACGAAGCTGGTTATCAACTCACTAAGTTAACCCAGTTTCCCCAGCACGCTCACATGAAAGGGGTGGTGTTAGCTGCATCTAACCAATCTAAAAGGGGCGTTTCATGGGTCATATGACTCTTCTTCCACAGAAAAGGATCCCTAGGAGTGCCACCTATTCCAGAGACGTTATCAGATGGTGATTAAAAATCTATAAAGAACATAAAAAAAATCTAACAGTAAAATGCAGCACTGTTGCAAAAAGGACAAGAGATGAATGCTGCAGCAAATCGTTAATGTGATGATTCAGCGCACAGTGAATGATTTTCTGGCTGAGTCGCTCGCAGTGCTGCTGTTTGGCTGCACATTAGAGTGTGAAACTTGATCCATTTAAACATTAAAGCTTACTGTCCCACAGCCTGATGAAGGAGACGTGGAAATCACTTCAGTCTGTCTGCAGGTCAAAGGGAAATGAATCTGATTGGTTGAACAGGTATTCTTGGTGTGTGTTCTGTGTTTCCAGAAAAAGTGTAAAAGAGACTCAGCAGCAGATTAGAATCCAGTAGAACCACATTTAGACATTTTCTGCATCACTAAATGAATACACGCACAATCCTGTGACAATGCGACGCACAGTTTGCGCTTCATTCAGTGGTTTTAGGTACGGCTTAACAAGCTGCACCTATAAAATGCATTCCCACAGCAGAGGATCATACTGCACTTAAAACATGCTGTGAATAAAAGACTCAGTGAAAACGCTTCCAGCTGATTTTAAACCAAAACTCTGAACATAACCTGCTCTGACAGCTTTCGTTTTTATTCTTTCAGCTGCAGACTCGCTGGTGTTTAAGGGTTTGAGTGTAAAGATTAAAGATAAAAACTGAATTCAAACATAGCCTTAGTCTATGTACAAATGTGATATGAGGTCAGCGAGTACAGGGCAGGTGTCCTGTTTTAGGATCAGATATTAATGCTGATAGAAACAATAACACTGTTGTAAAACTGTTTGCTGCCAACAGAAAATTAAAAATAATCACAGGATAAAATTGCGTCTAAGAATCTATATTTCTTACTGATGCTCATCCAGGAAACTTTAGACCCTCCTACTCTCCCCGGAGAGGTCCGAGGGGTCTTCCAGGAACAGTGACGCAATTTTCTGGAGAATTGATTGGTCAGTAGGCGGTGATGTCATACCTGTTGATCTCTAGTCTGGAACCTAACCGTCTACCGCATAGGTTACCATGGCGATTTACCCTAGTAAGAAGTGAACCACCTTCGTAGTACAGAAGGGTTAACCCCGAAGTTACCTGGATAAGACGAAATCCTGCTTCGTAGTGCGGGCCTCTGGTCTGATCATGTAGATTCCAACCTGTTAACACAACAGCGTGCACTTTGCAGTACCATCAGTACTTGTAGGTGTTTTTCTAAATGTAGGTAATCCTTTTTGGGCCTTTGTTTTATCGAAGTTAGATTATTATTATGTTACAAGCTATTAGCAAGCAGGAAGTAGCTTTAAAAACTTCTGTATGTACATTCAAGCATCCATGGACCAGTTATGAGGGCTGTGCATGTACTTAATTTAAAAAATACTATAAAATTAGATTTTTACTGCAATGAAGCATCTAATTATAATTTGCTGAAAGGTATTCATTGTAGATGTCAGTTAAAGGTACTGTCCACTGTCTCGTAACCTTCAAAAATTATTTTAACCCAAAGCGAATTGTTGCATAATTTAACCCCAGCAGTGGAAACACATCCCTTTTTTAGTGTAGTTTTATGTTTTTGTAAAAGATAAAAAGATGAAGTGAAATTACAAATACCTCAGAATCATCTTTGCTCTCCAGCGTTAACAAAAGCTTTCGTACACAGACCGGGAGTGACTTTGATTTTGCTCTAAACGTTACCTTTTATCTTTAAATTTCATCCCTTTTTGCCAGCATGAAATCCTGTGAAGGAAAAACCGAGGAAACCAGAAGAGGTCCTGAATCATGCCATCAGTCTCTGTGAGATAAAGTTCCCGTCGGCGACCTGCCGTCCTCTCTGTTTACATAAAGAAACCCTTTTTCTGCTGTTACTTAGCAACACATTCAGTGTCATTCGGCCAATGACAGAAAGCTCCCCCACGCACTTCGTGATTCACCACTTCACAGTCCAGATAGTTGTAAAGGAGTGCTGACTCAGTGCAGCAGCTCTCAGCACAATCCTCAGTGTTCACGGCGCGAAAAGAAGGAAAACGGAGCTTTTTCTCTGCCTTTAAGAGCGCTTTCATTTGGAAAAAGGCATTTTACTTTGACCTGTGAAACAATCCTTCCCTTCAAACTGTGATAATAAAGCCAACTGAACACACACACACACAAACACACACACACAACAAAACACAAATACAAACGGTTTGGCTGCTTTCTGCTCTGTTATAAAACAGGTTTGTCATTTCTCACTCTGAAGCCTCTTTCTTCACGATCCCACAACAACCTCCACAACCCGACACATCGCATCGCCCAGGCCGCCTTTCTTTCACCGTTACCATGGCAGCCGTCATTCCTGCAGGTTTCTCATCTCTAGAGCTGCTCGTGTGCCCTTTGACCATCTGCAGGTTATTTTTATCGCTGTCACCTGTCGGGAAAGGTGTGGGGCTTTTGGTTGGGGTTTTTTTTTGTTTTTTTAAAGCAGGAAAACTCTCCAGTTCATCATCGCAGCACACCGTCAGGGAGGAACACTTCTACTTTTAAATCTGCACAAGACGGAGTCAGTCGTTCCCCATCAGACCACTCCTACACACACTGCGCCCCCTACAGCACAGGAGACTAAGAGCTCAGACCTGCAGAGGCAGACGTGTCGGAGTCGCCATGAAATCTCACATACTGGAGATTTAACAGCTCATTTCTTTTTTGCATCATTTAAAGTGTAGATTATTATAAACAGAAAAAGGCTAACACCTGCAGCATAAACAGGAAAGAGAAGTACAAATAAATATTTCAAACTAAATATGTCTTAATTTTCACAATTTTCATGCTCTGTACAGTATGTATAGAGAAACAAATGGAGTCGAGGTACCTTTTTCACTTCTTTTCTGAACACCAAATTTGTCTTTTCTCTACAAATCAATCCTGGATACAACATTTAGCAAATGCAATGTAAAGACTGGATTATCTTGCAGGTGGATGCTTTGTAATGGTGCATTTCCTAAATAATCTATAACTGAGACTTCATGCTCTGATCACAAAATCACTTTATAAGCTTTGAACTGTTTAATGTTTCTTATCACAAGCAGCTACGTTTGAAATATGACGCTAAATGAACTTTATTCAGTTGGGACATTACTGCTTATAAAAACTGTAAAAAATAAAAGCATTTCTTTGCCAGGTAAAGACACCCCCCCCCCAGAATCAGCTGATTGTTTTAAACAGTAACTTTATTTTATTTCATGATGCAAAGTTTCACATTCTCGTACTATGAATATTTTCAGAGTTTCAGGCCCTCAAAATACAGAGCAGCGGGTTGAAATTTGGTGCTTTTTAATTATTTTTCCAGCATTTTTGATCCCTCATATATTCATAAGAACAGCAGATCTCCACATGAAACTTTCAGGGCTGAAAAACACATTTAAGCTCTGTTACAAACTGCAACCAAGTCGGTTTACACCCACTCCAAGAGTCACAATCTGAAGCCCAAATCTGTTTTTTGTTCAGCACGATTTTTTCTGTAAGCAGCTGTGAGCATCAGTATGATGGGATGAGTTTGAATAAGCTGCAGCAGTTTGGTACCCTGGATGTTTGATCTGTTTCTTGGGATAGGTGGCTGCTCAGAACAGGTTAGACCGTATGAAAGGTCTCTTTTTTACCTACATTTGATACCAGGATCATCTTCTAGCTGAGATTCCTTCTGGGTCAAAATCATTTTCTGATTATAGTCATGTGGAAATATGCTGGAAAAATAATGTGAATTGAAACGTGCAACATCTGGAGCCACCCCGGTGTACCCGGAGCGCCTGCAAATCAAAAAACATTCATAGTAGGAGGTAAAACTTGGCGTGTCTTCAGGTTTGGTTGATGTCATGTAGAACAACACAGGAGGAAACTCCACGTTTTTCTTGCCTGTTGGAGGAGTGCGTTGGGTTTGAACTGCAGGTCTGAACCTGCTGCTGACATCATCTGAGCTGCTTCCAGCTGCTTCGCATTAACGTCATTTTGTTTTTTCTACTTTACCATAAAAAAGAAGTCTGCATCCTTCCTGTTACCGATGCCTCTGCTGCTTTTAAAATGCTCCTCACAGAGTCTTTTCCCCCATGAGAGCCATTATCATCATCTGAGGTGTGTTTGCCTCGCTGATGAGGAGCTGTTTCTCTCCCGTTAACGTTCCACTTCCAGCGATGCAGAGGAAAAACCAAAGTTTATTCGAGCTTCTGTTGGATTTCCAGCTGTTTCTCATTCACGTATTTGTTTCATCTCACTCGTTTGTTGTCACGTGTTTTTCCGCATTCACCTTCCATCTGTGTTTCATATCAGTTCACTGGACATTAGAAGAGAATTTGAGGTCAATTCTCTTGCTGACCCGCTGTCTCGATGCTCCTCGTGTTTCTGTGTGCAGCTTTGACTTGTTTTACGTTGCTCTTCATCCTGGATTTATTAGCAGGATGCTCTGCTCTCGTGCACTGGTGTTTATAGTGCATACTCTACTTACACTTGGATTTTTTTAGAAGGAAAGTCACAGAAAATGTCATTATTTCATATCAGATCTTATTTTTATGATGCAGCATTAGGACCACGTTCAAATTTTTTTAAAAAAATTTACTTTTAATTTTGCGAATTAATGCTGAGCAAATGTTGAGAATAAAGTTCAAATGCCTGTTTGTGCAGAACACCTCGTGTAGATGAATCGGTGAAATCGGTGAAATCGTACTCCAGAATCAGTTTTGGAGATGAGATCATTTTTCCACATGAAATGATCGAACACCGTGTGGTAACAGGTGCTTATTTCTCACTCCAAAGCGTCTTTCTTCTCGAACCCGTGCAACCTCCACGACACATAGGGAAAACCTGCGCCTCTTC
Organism: Paratilapia polleni; assembly: GCA_015106735.1. Classification (NCBI taxonomy): domain Eukaryota; kingdom Metazoa; phylum Chordata; class Actinopteri; order Cichliformes; family Cichlidae; genus Paratilapia; species Paratilapia polleni. The sequence continues at coordinate 8,977 of VUQI01047582.1, read as the reverse complement.
AGAAGCAAAAACACAAGTTGAAAAAAGTGTGGCTGCGTTAGTAAAGTTAAATAGCTGCTAATGGACAGGCGCAGCGATATCGATGGTTTCACCTGTGTGTATTACAGAGTGTGTGTTGTGTCACGAAACACAATAAGCTGTCTTATCCTGAAGGCGCCGGGCTCAGGCTGACGTGCTGTGGTGTTTGCATTTGTACAATAAACTGAAGCCATTAAAGGTTTTAGACGCTGAGTTCGGCCATGGAAGCCACGTTTCACTTTATCCTTTACTTTATAAACGTATTTCAACTTTATTCTCAAGATGCAAAACTTAAAATGTTCTGTAATTGTTTTGTTTCCTTAATGCCACCCTAACAGTCCTTTGTACGTGATTGCAGTGTGGGCTTTAGCTTGGAGATTGAGATTAAAAGACTCATATTTTCTAACCTTTTCCTGGAGTTTGGTTGTAGTTAGCCTAGCTTAGCATAAAGACTGGAAGCAGGCGGAAACTGTTAGCCTCACTCTGTCCAAAGGTGTATGAAGCACGTGTGTGAAAATCCTTCAGCTGGTTTGTTAAAAGCTCAGGTAGGTTCTCCAGCAAAGGCTTGGGTTTGATACCAAAGGGTTAATGTGAGAGCTTTCATTTTAGAACTGAGGACAGCGAGACCAGCTGTTTACCCCCCAGTTTCTGTGCTAAGATTGATATTAATCTGATGGTCCAAGTCACTGGTTTCCAAAGTCTGTTTGTTTGTGAAGGTTCTGGACTTTAAAAGACTCTGATCCGGGTTATAAAAAGAAGGAATTTCCCTTTAAAGTCCTCCTTCTTCACCTCGTCTGCCTCAGTGAGAGGTACATTTATAGATCTGTAGTGCATCCAGACACTTACAACAGGTTTCTACCCCACCTTCCTTCCCTCCTCCTCCTCCTCCTCCTCCTCCTCCTGTCGGCCTGTAGAGAAGGAAGAGCAGTCTTCTCTGGGTGAGCTGGCCTGGGACGTGGACCAGGGACTGATAGCCCAGCTCAAGGAGCAGTACAGGAAGGAACGCAAGGGCAAGAAGGGGGTGAAGAGTAAGTCCTGTGCCAGGCCTGTGCCTCATCCTCCCTCCTCACCCTCTTTCACTTTTCGTTCCCCTCACTCTGGTCTGTTTTCCCACCCTGCTGTCTTTCTGTTCCTCTTTCAGTAAGGTTAAATTATTTTTTTTCTGTTTCAGCTCTTTTTTGACTTAAATGTTGTTTTCTCTGTCCTTAAAAAGCCTTCAGTCCTTGTAAACTTTCCTCTTTGTGCTGAATGTGTCAGATGCATCTTTAGTGATTGCAGAATGAGGGTTTGAGCTTCGTGAAAGTCTCTTAAGAGGAAACTTTTGTTAGGAAGTCGTGTTGAAGGACTCGTGGTCCTCTCCCTGCTTTGCCTCGTTATCTCTCTGTGTCTTTGTGTTGGACTGAACTGGGGTGGATTTTGTAAAACCTCTCACTCCCCTCCACTCTGTCTGTGTCCTCTTACTTTTTTTCTTTTGTTTTCTATGAGGAAAAACTCTGGGTCTTGTTTAAAAAATCTGTCTTAGGCTCCTTATTTAGATTAAGAGGTTTGTAATTAGGAAGCATGTTAAGAGAAAACCAGACTGTATATAAAAGATGGACTACACATTTTGATGCCTCAGTGTTGGTTTTTTTGGAGCCAGAAGTGACCATATTTGGAGAGTTAAAAGCTAATGCTAGTTAGCTTGGTTATTAGTCTGTATGGGAGCATCACACAGACACAGATACCTGCTAATTAGTGTTCAGTAACATCCAATTAAAATTCTTGGATGGTCTGTTAGTCCAATTAACCGCACAGCAGCCATATTATTGGTCAGATAACTGCATTAAAAATGCTCCAAAAGGCTCCAACAGCACAAACACGGTCCAGAGGTCCAGTTCAGGGACTCCAATTAGCTGAGGTGAAGCCTAGCAGACAGCTAGCAGCTACAGCCGCCTGTGTCGCCATCCACCTGTCAGTCAAAGAGGCCACACCCCTAATAATGCAAACTTTAAGCCTTAATACAATTGTTTACAGGTGTTATGAAGGGGGAAATTAGCTACAGAGACCAAAGAGTTTTTGTATCAGGCTGTAAACATGTTTATTTCTGCTGTAAAGTTGGACATTTTAACATGGGAGTCTATGGGGACTGACTCACTGCTGGAGCCTCTGGTGGACGTTAGAGGAACTGCAGCTTCTTTTTTTTCCATAGACCACTGAGTCAAAACATTGTGACCTCTCACAGAAGAAGCAGATATTGGTGGTCATCAGGTAATGATGAGTGAACAGTCTGTGTTGGACGTGGAAGAAACGAAGGACTTGAAGAATCTGCTGCTGACCTCCTGGTGTTTGATACCACAGGGACCTTCCTCAGAGGGTTGGAGCTGGATTAGCATATTAATCCAGTGGTCTTAATGTTCTGGCTCATTGGTGAATTTGTAATATAAAGCACTGATTACAGACAGGTAAATCTAAGTCATTCCAGCTAAAAAGACAACCAGTGTGCTTCTAAAATTAAAATCATTTGAAGAAAACACTCTGAGCTTCCAGGTTTGATTGTGATCTGGAAACGGGGCCCTGGTCTGGGTTATGTTTTCCTCTTTTGTTCTTCAAGTCAGTTTTTCCTTCCTGTTGGTTTCCTGCACCTTCATGGAAGTGTCTTAAGGAGCACACAGTCTGATCCTCACTGACCCCTCAGTGTAAAACCAATGAACAGCACATATTCAGGTTCAATCCATCACTCTCTCTTCTTTTTTAACTATAAACTCACAGTGATTGTGGCTTTCTGACCCGGATGCATCAGTGTTTTCCTGTTATCTTTGTTTCTTCGTGAATTCTGCAGCTCATCACAGCAGCCGTCAGGTTTCATCTGTTTCTGTCATTCCCGCTCTTCACTCGTCCTCATGCACTTTTTTCTTTGTTTCCCTTCCTTGATTTGCCTTCATGTTTTCTGTTTGACGTCTTGCAGAGCTGCTGCTTCTGGTTTACTTCCATCTTAATTGTTTCAGATTTTATTTTTCATCTCTCCCCCAAACATCTTTTCTTCATGTCGTTCTCCTGCCTCCATGCTCCTCTTCCCTCCTCTGATTATTTTTTTCCTCCTCCTGCAGGACCAAACCGGTCTAAACTCCAGGACATGCTGGCTAACCTGCGGGACACGGAGGAGCTCCCCTCCATGCAGACGGCCGTGACGCCGCCCTCCCGGCCGAGCGTGCCCAGGCTGAACGAGCACGAAGTCGGACGCCCTGATGACGGTAGCCTGCCCCTCCCTCTCAGCCCGTGAATCATCTTGTTGCCGTACATAAACGTTCAAACTCTGGTTTTTCTGCCTGTTCCCTTCCTGCAGAGGCAATGACGTTCCTGCCGTCGTCCGGGAAGTCGTTCATCCTGGGCAGAGTGGACGAGGCGGTTTCCAATGAGCTCGGACTGGGAGAACTGGCCGGACTGACTGTCGCCAACGAGGCTGAGGGCCTGGTTTACGACGTGAGTAACGTTAACATGTTCCAGGCTCATTTCAGGCCACGCCTCCTCATGAACGTGATCTCAGAAAGAAAAGGTGAGGGTGGATCAGGAAGAGCGACTGAAAACTTCAAAAACAAGAGAAAGAAACATCTTTTATTTGATACTTTTTCATTTTTTCCACGTGGTTTGTATGTTAAACATGAACATTTTCAGACTGTTCTTGCACTTCATCGCAGTAAATGAAGGGGAAACATTTAGAGGTGACACCCTGACATCGAGGCCCCAAACTGTCAGGAAACTTAACGAGACCTTTTCCCTCCTTCAGCTCGCCAACAACAAAGACGCTCTGAGGAAAACGTGGAACCCCAAGTTCACCCTGCGGAGCCACTTTGATTCGGTCCGGAGTCTGGCCTTCCACCCGGTGGAGCCGGTTTTGGTCACCGCCTCTGAGGATCACACCCTCAAACTGTGGAACCTCCAGAAGACGGCGCCCGCCAAGAAGTGAGACTTCACCCTTTAGCTACACAATCCACTCATACATAAAAGAATAATAGAATAAAATAATGAAATAAACTTGGATTTACTTTTTTAACCCTGCGTGCCTCAGGTCGACAGCTACTGTGGACTATTAAAGACCCTGTAATTTGTTTTTTACAGTTAGCCACTCTCTGCGCCTCAAACGATTTATCTGTAACTTGTTCTCATCTAATACTCATTTAACTCTGTTTATTTAAAATGTGTGTAGAGGTATGTAAAATCTAAGGTGGATCCGTTCTGCTCGTTTCCAGCTCCCTATTTTTATTCTTGGACTCTGCTAGCGTAGCTCTGCATGATTCACAGTTCATAATAATCCTCCTGTATCTCACGCTAGGCCTCGGTGCAGCCCCTCAGTTCATCCTCTCTCTGAAACAATTTGGTTTTTGGCCCCTCCCCCTTTAAGTGAACTTTCCTCTGATTGGCTGCCCCTCACAAAGAGAAGGTTTGAGCAGCAGGTGGGCGTGGCTTCTGAACTCTCATGCAGTCATAGAAAAGCTGTGTGAAGCTGAGTGTTCAGAGCAGCCTGAGCTGTCGGCTCACAGGGATTACTTGTTCATGTGCTCGCCTCATTATTGGAAACGTATTCCCAGTTCGTCCTGATGGTGGCAGTGTTGCATCGTTGTTCCAGACACAGCGATACAGAAATGTGTCTGTTAGGCGTGTTTTCACAGTAACGTGATGCTGCTGCTCCGGGCTGTGAGGTTTAGTGCTGTTTGATGTTGGAGGGTTTTGATGACAGCAGCTCTGCAGATGAAGCTGAGTTGGTGGTTTTTTGATGATTTGGATCATTTAAAAGCAGAACCGGATCTTAAAAATGACAAACGGTGAAAACTGTAGTTTTCCAGCACAAATGTCCACTTTGTGAAGTCAGAAGATTTCAAACTCAAAGGAGCCACGACTCGTAGAAGCTCTGACAGTGTTTAGTCTGTCCACAATCAGTGCAGATTCAGACGTATTTTTTCTTTTCACGCTCGGCCACAGATCAGCACAGCGGTCTCATTTCTTTGCTTTAATCCTGCAGGTGTGCAGCATTGGATGTGGAGCCCATCTACACATTCAGAGCCCACAGGTGAGCATCTGTTTGAAAGAAAAGGAAAACACAGAGCTGAGAGCCTTCAGCCCTGCAGAAATTCAACCTGACATCTTTAACCTTTGGTCATACGCCTCATCTTCTTCTTTAAATTAGATTAAAATTACAAAGATATCTGGATTATTGCCAGAAAAAAATCTAAAAGTTTCACACCACCTTAATCCCATAAATTAAAAGTCCTTTTTTTGATCAGTTTGAATAAACTAAATTTTCTCTGTCCTGTAGCGGCGCCGTCCTGTGCGTCACCATGAGCTCGAGCGGCGAGCAGTGCTTCAGTGGAGGTGTGGACGGTACCATTCAGAGCTGGAACACCCCCAACCCCAACATCGACCCCTACGACTCATACGGTACGACCCAGTTTATCTTAACACGTGTTTTCTTTGTTTAAATTAAGTTTTCTTTATTTGAGAATTTGGTCTTTGTTTCTCTGACCTCGCTGCTGCAGAGCCGTCCGTCCTGCGGGGGGCGCTGTGCGGTCACACGGACGCGGTGTGGGGTCTGGTCTACAGCTCGGCTCACCACCGCCTCCTCTCCTGCTCGGGCGACGGAACTGTCCGCCTGTGGAACGCCGCCGACACCTCGCCGTCTCTCGCCGTGTTCAACGAGAGAGGAGGTGAGGGAACATCTGGATCTCAGAGCAGCTTCAACACCGCCGATCACACAGTTTTATCACAGAGGGTGGAGCTCACCACTGGGATTAAAGGAAGCGCATTGCGCTGGTTTCTTTATCTGAGGGCAGATTTGAGGTAAACTTTGGTCTCAGACGTAGAGACAGGGTGACGAGCTGAAAAAATTCTGAAGCACTTCATGTGTTCATTCTCTAGTCATCTGGATTACTGCAACGTGCTTTTTCCTGTTGAGATTTTCAGCAGACTGCAGCTTATTCAGAACTTTGCTGTAAGGCTCAGTGTTAGCAGAGCTACACCGGCTTCCAGTCTGTATGTAAACCCTTTAATGATCCTGGACCGTCTGGTATCTCGACTCCAGTCATTAAACACTGAATATTCCTCACAGAGAAAAAGGAAGAATGCAGCCAAACTTCAGAATATTAGTGAAGCGAAGAAACTCTGAAAGACACTCATCTTTAATCTTACATTTAACTGGTTTGGGTTTTTTTTAATAATGAAAACTGAATAGAATTTTTCCTTTGAACCTTTACATTGACTTGAGTTAAAAGAGGATTTCAGTGTCTCGTATTAAATAATTTCCTGAACCTGAAGCACCCATCACTCCTCGGCAAAGCCTTTTTATTGCTGCTTTTTGAACGTATGAGTCTCTGCTTCTCTCTCAGAGCTCGGAGTCCCGACCTCCGTGGACCTGGTGAGCAGCGAGCCGGCTCACATGGTGACGTCCTTCACCACCGGACACATCGGACTCTTCAACATGGAGACGCAGCAGCTCGTCCTGAAGCTGGAGTCCGCCGGACCGCCAGGTACGATCGCAGACTGGGCGAGTATACACAGGCTTATTTCTGCAGCTCCGTTAAAGTCGGAGTTTGAGCTGTTTCATCAGAAAGCAGGCTGCTGCTGTCACACCCAAAGGTCTCTAAATCAGGCTCGACAAGGATCAGGTCCAATCAGGATTTTGTAACTCAAACCTGGATCATTAGAAATCGTGGCCCACGACTTCCAGAAGCTCTCAGAGGCTCTAAAAAACTTTTGTGTCCAGATTCAGACCAGCTTCAGCTCCTCAAACAGCTCATTCTCTGACAGTTTAGAAACATCCTCGGTGACGTCTCAGGACGTTGTTCGCAGTCCGAGCTGACGGACTGAAGATTTCAGGTATTTACCTGCTAATGTTTTTCCTCCTTTCTCACGTCTGCCTCCATGCAGAAGCTCCCTGCAAGATCAACAAAGTGCTGAGCCATCCCACGCTGCCAATCACCATCACCGCTCAGGAGGACCGGCACATCCAGTTCTTCGATAACAACACAGGTACAGTGTGTGAGGAGTCTGTTTGGTGTCCTCTGGAGGCGTCTTCTGGAGGAGTTCTGTCAGTGCTGAAAGTCTTTTTTTGGTTCTTTTGTCGACTCCGAGGTCAATGATTAATTTTTAAATGTGTTTCAAACTGAAGGGAAACTGATCCACTCCATGGTCGCCCATCTGGACTCCGTCACGAGTCTCGCTGTGGATCCAAACGGACTTTACCTCATGTCTGGAAGTAAGTATCCATCAACACGCCGTCCGACACGTCCCATAAATATGATCAGATTTTTAAGGACAGATTTAAGACTTTAAAACTTTAAAGATAATAAACAACTTAAAGGTACTTTCTGTAATTAACCTCAGCAAAATATAGTGAAAACATTGACCACCGGGGGCAGCGTTTCACCCGTGGGTGTGTTGAAATGTTTTCAGCCTTACTTTGTTATTCCTAACGTTTCCTCAGTCCACCATTTTCAATAAGCCGGGTTAAATAAAGGTTGCATGGACTCGCTGCTCCATCGTGTGGTACAGAGTGGTTTGACATGAAGCTACAGCCCGGCTCTAGTTCAGCTTCAGCTGACATCCCTTCAATAAAATACACAAATGTTTTGGACATAAAGTCGTCGCTGTTCTTTCTGTTGATGCTTTAGTTCATTTTGGAAGATTTTCAACTAGTTTTAAACACAAGAATTCACAAAAAGCTCTTTTTAAAAGAACATTTTGGGTAACAAAATCCCTGAAATCACAACAATCAGTTATTTTATTTATTTATTTTATTTTATTTTATTTTATTTTACTTGCCCTTACTTGGTTATTTCAAGAACTCAGCTATCAGTATTCTCTACAATCTGCTGCTGTGCTCATTAAAGTATTATTATTATTACCACCACTGGGAAGGAGGCGGAGCCTAAGTGGAGGTATTTCTTTTTAGTAGGGTTTGTCAGCCACCTTCGGCCCTCCCTCACCTCCACAGCACTGCCATACTACTCACTGCTCTCATCACATCTCGCCTTGATTACTGCAGCTCGCTTCTCTACGGTCTTATTTTAAGGCTTTTGTATTCAATTTATTTTGCATTTTTTAAACATTTCTATATTTTTATATCCATATTTAAATACATTTTTATTTAGTTATTCATTTACTTTATGCTGTTTTGTCCTTAACATTTTAATGTATTTATTTTAGGACGTCTTCTTTTTTATGTTTGTTTTTATTTTGTGTATCATTGAATAAACATTTTTGATCATATTTTAAATGTATTATTTTGTCTATAATTTATTATTTAAATTGGTATTTTATTTCATAATTTGTTTTTTAATTTATTTTTAGTCTATCATTTTTATTTTATATTTTTTTATTTTTATAAATACATTTTTATTATTTTTGTCTTCCTTTTTCTATTTTATTTAAATGTTTTTTACTGTATGTTTTGTCTTTTTAATAATTCATTTTTTTACTTTATATTTTTATAAATACATTTTATTACATGATTTTATCTTCTGTCATTATTTTGCTGCACTGATCTGCACGAAAGTTGTTGGATTGATTGATTGATTGATTGACAGATTAAAGGTTCAGCAGGTCCCTGCTCTTCCTCTGTCCTGTAAAGCGCCTTTATTTACAGTGTGTGCTCCATCCTGATTGGCTGTCTCTCTTCCTGTCAGGTCACGACTGCTCGATCCGTCTGTGGAACATGGAGAGTAAAACCTGCATCCAGGAGTTCACCGCGCATCGTAAGAAGTTCGAGGAGTCCATCCACGACGTGGCGTTCCACCCCACCAAGTGCTACATTGGCAGCGCCGGGGCCGACGCGCTCGCCAAAGTCTTTGTATGACCTGAAGCCGGTGAGTTGACCACGGAGCGTCGCAGACAGGAAATGCCCTGACGCTTTTTTTTGGACAGACGGAGGAGGTCACGTCCTCTTCTGAAGGCGACCCAGACTGCCCCCTTTAAGATTCTTCGTGTGTTA
>VUQI01047581.1:39766-54510 GCA_015106735.1 Paratilapia polleni | reverse complement strand
TTAACCTTTATGGACTGTCTGCCAGTTCTTCACTTTATTATCTATCTTCTGAAGCAAACACACTCACACACATACACACACACACACATACATACATACATACATATCATTTACATGTCAGAGCATGTAAAAGTAATTCTCATAAAACAAAAGCTCAGGCTCCTTCAGCCTGCTCTAAACGTTTGGACTCCAGTGTCTTCTCCTTATTTGGTCAAGACATTAAGGGGGAAAACCCAGCAGAAGATCCACACACACACTGAAACCACTTTAACAACTAACAGTTTATCAACTGACTCTTAAAACTACTACTTTTGTTGCTGAGCAATGATTCCTGACCGCCACTACTAGGCACTTTCAGCTGCTTTCAGCTACACCATGGAGCCACTCCTGACTCCCTCTACTATTACACTGAATCCACTTCTCTCATTGTTAGTTCAAACACAGCTCCACGCTTCTTTTCAGTGCCTTACCTCCGTACTTGGACCCATCTCCTGTGACAGCGTTGACCGATAGGTTGGTTTGGATGTACCCAGGACTGATCACCGTCACTGGGATCCCGTAGCGCTCAATCTCTGCCCGTAAACAGTCAAAGTAGGCCTGCGTGGCGTGCTTGGAGGCGGCATCTGATCACAGTGTGGACAAACCAGAGTCTTGCTTTATTTACCATCAACCTGACAAAGTGATCTTGTGTTTGTTTGCTTTAATGAAAGACAACTTACAAGCTGATCGATAAGGAATGGCTATCTTGCCCTGGACGCTGCTAATAACTACGACATGGCCACTGCGCCGGCGAACCATGAAGGGCAGGAGAGCTGTGAAGAGTGGACAGAAGACCAAAAGAGAAAAAGCTGACCCACATTCATGATAATCTACACCCGTAATGTTTATGCAGAATCTCCACATATGCTCAGACCTTTCAACTACAAGTTAAAATAAATGATACACATAAGTGAACACATCCAGGCTGTGCTGATCACAAACCTTGTGTAAGAGCAATAGGCCCAAAGTAATTTGTCTCCATAACATCCCGCTGAACTGAAATGTGAGTCTCCAGTATGTTGCCACGGTAACTGATTCCAGCATTATTAACGAGGACATCCACTTGGCCGTAACATTTCAGGATCTCTTCTGCAGCTCTTTCCACTGTGTCTGTTTTAGCCAGGTCGAAGATAACAGTACAGGGAGTGTAAGTCTAGTAGATAAACACAACAAAACAGTTCTGTCTTCACTAATTCAAGACTTTACATATGTAATTATTAGAGGTTAAGTAATAGTTCAGAAAAACTGTCTACTTCCACAAGAGGAAGAGGGATAATAAACACAGAGACAGCACAGGCTTCTTTCGTGCTAGCATTAGTTTATTAGAGAGAAAATCCAAGTTATAAACTCAAAAAGTACAGTTAGAAAAGACAGAGCAAGAAGCCAAGGTGGTGGGCGTGTGTGTGTGTACCTACCTGCTTCTGTGTGTTTGCTGAACTCGCCGTTAGCTCCTGGACCACCTGCTGCAGGCGGGCTGCGTCACGTCCACACAGCACAAGCCGTGCTCCTGCAGCGTGGAAGACCCGTGCACACTCTACAACGCAAAACACGTGTTGCACATAAAAGAATGGGACGTTGGCATCTGCACCACAACACTGACGCATGAGACTGTACATTATCTTAATGAAACCCAACTGAAATGAAGCGCTAAAGCAGTGTGGTGTGAGCTTTAGAGAGCATCCACATATAAGCTGAAGTGAGAAAGAAATGAGCGGGAGGCTGACCTTTCCCGAGTCCAGAGCTGGCCCCTGTGATGACCACCACAGCACCTTGGACTGAAGCTCCTTTTCTGAGACGGACAAGTATTCGGTACAGCAGCACGACCCCCACACTTGTTAAAACCAGTGGCAGCATTCCTCCTCCCATCACTCGCTCCATTGCTTGGGAATCACCAGCTATCTGCAGCCAAAAGTGCAACAAAAATGTAGCAAATCCATTGCTCTTGTAAAGAGAAGTTACTGAACTAAAGTCTGTCTAAAGTACACAGTTTATTCCAGTCAGTCGCACTGCTTACTTTATTTCCAACACCAAGCTTAGAGTGGCTACAATGTCAGGTTTTGCTTTGTTTTGTCAGGTGTGCATCATTATTCAGAGTGACACTGAGGTTTATGATTAGTTACTAATTAAGCAACTATAAAAATATGACTATTAATCATCTTTCATTGTTTTTGATGATTAATAGTCATATCAATCTTTCACAGTATAAATATTTATCATTTTATCGTTAATGAAGAGTACATTTAATCAAGCAAATAACTGCATATTATAGTGCTGTTTGTAATTAAATTTAAATTAATTTAAAGTGCAACCACCATTAAAAAAAAAAATTATCATTCTGATAAAAAACAAAAGTGCAACCACCAGCATGGCAACAATAATAAGCACACAGTCAAACAAGATGAAAACACTTAAAATCTTGGACTCACAGTCCAAAATTAATGCATACAAAATCTTACAGGATTAAGTAAATATTTTTATTGTTTTAGCACATGTATGCAGAAGGTCTATTGTTTAATCTAAATGATACAACAAAGAATTAATGCGCATTTTATTGTACTGTACTACTGATAATTCTTTACTATTATGTGTTAGGGATCAATAGCCAATAACCTGATATCATCAGACAGTAGGCAGCCTTATACAGTGAATGCTAACTAAATGCATCGTTTAGCACACTAATGTGTTCATGGTTAAATATGCAGTTACAGTATACAACACACTGAGTTTAGCATTAGCTAGCTCTGCACAGGCAGCCTGGTGTAAAGTAAAAGCAACGGCTGCTGAGGCTAAAGCTAACATTAGCTAGCATCCACAGCATTAACCGCCAAATGCTGGCTTGTAGTTCCCTTACAGAGCTCACCTGAGTTGTCCTGCTGAGCAGAGCAGCAGTAATGTATGCTCCTCCGACCTTTCTTCTTCTTTTTCTTTTAGTTGGTCTTCCTCTTCCTTCTGTTTTGAGTTTTAGTGAGTTTTAGTGAGGGTTCGCCAACAAACTTCTGGTCGCATTACCGCCACCGTCTGATCCGGAGTGTGGACTGAAAAGCTCAAAATGATCCCTCAAAATGACTCTAGAAGAAAGAAAAGAAACTCATAACGATATTTGAGGTAAAAATCAAAATTTCCTCTATTAGTGTTTTACATTTATGTCGAGAGAACTGTTGAAACCAGTGTGACCTATTTGGGTCATTCTACAATTGGAGGACAATTTAGGCTTCAAAAACTGTTATGTATTTAAGAAAAACAAATAATAAACCATAAAAAAAATTTGATTTGTCCAGCTCAGGCACCAAAGGTATATGTTTGATGTGATATTTTAGTCACTGTGTGTGATGCGTACCAATACTCTGGAACCTGAAAAAGTAGATTTTAAAAATATTGTTTAATAAAATCTTGACCATAAAGTTAAAGATAGTCACACTCATACTGAATACTCATTCAGTTTCAGATAAGACTTAACTTATATTAATTTAAGCAACTTTCCAAATCTATCTTGCCCAACTTTTCAATAGTCACATGTGTTTTTTTTTTTTAGTAATTTCAGTTTTTTTTTTCAAATCTCATATGCACTATTCATATTGTGTCATATTGTGTCTGTCATATTGTATTTGTGGTCGGAAGTTTACATACAGTCATCATGGGCATGAATGTCATGGTAATTTGGGGCTTTTAATGATTTCTTTGAACTGTTCTTTTTCCAGGGTGGAATGATTGTACAGCCTCGACCTCATTGAAAATTTGTGTGCTATTTTTAAAGCCAGGAAACCAAACAATTTGAATAAAATCTACCAATTCTTCCAAGAAGGGTGGTGGTCACTATAAATGCTTAGTTTTAGTTTACTTTTTAGTTTCTACGTGTTTGTTTTATTATTATAATAGGCCTAGTATGGGGGGGTATTTGTCATGGTCACATTCTCTAGAAGTTCAGTATAGATATTACAATACGAGCGCAGCACTTTGTGAAGAAAGTTAACTCACAAGTCATGTAGACATCCTGAATCTGAATAAACTGCACCAAGGCCTGGTTGGGGAGGTCTGGTTGACAATGCAATCTCTTCTTTGATGTATAAATTGAAAATCTCAAATTTATTCCACAATTTGACTCCGATGGACACCCCTCTTATACAGTGTGACATGCAATAAGCACACAGTATAAAGGCACTCTCAAGCTGAAAGCTCTTGCATATTTCTTCCTTCCTTCCTTTTCCACAGGTGTTTCAGTACTATGACTTCTCACCTGTGTTAGTTTTCATGCGGACCAACAATTTACCACCACATCTGAAATCTATCCCGTGCGTTTCTAAACAATGTTGTTTCTCACCTGTGTGGACTTTGGTATTCCTGTTCAAATGCTGAGAAGTCAGAAAATCCGCTGGGGTTAAAAAGGTACAACTTCTCATCCATGTGAGTTCTTAACGTAGAACAATTTGAAACCTATCCCACGTTTCTCAAGATTACACCCCCGTGTGGATTGTCATCTGGACTGATTTTGCAAGAATACAGCTTCTAATCCATGTGGATTGCCATGTGGTCTTTTAAGGATTGACTACAACTGAATATTTTCCCACTTTTTGCAGGAATATGACTTCTTAAGTGTTTTTTTTATTTTTTATGTTATTGTCTTTAATTTAATAAAATGGGGGCCTGTCAAATGCTTGCTAGTTAGTTTTCAGTGTCAGTGAGTGTGTAAATCTTTTCCCATCTTTTGTGAGTCCTCATGTAGCCCCAAAAATTTAAAACTTTGACTGAAATCTTTCCCGTGTCTTACAAAAATACTGCTTCTTAACCTGTGTGCATGCTCAGATGTGTAATCAGTTTGGATATCTACTAAATGTTTTGCCTTTTGACTTTATCCTTCTAGCCTCTAGTTAATCCTTATCTTACATAGCAGCTGTGCCACCAGATCTGACATTTTCTCTTTAAATTGGTTCATGAAAAGAAAAAACGTCAAACATGCAAACTTCTGTGGGAAGCCACTGGTGTCAGCAGCAGGTCAGCTGACAAATAATTAGCCCACTCTGGTCACAGCTCAGCAAACTAATGATGCTGTCTCACACCGTCCCTCTGAGAAATCTGTCGTCTCATTTCACCTCTAGCCCTTCCATCAGCTTCTATAAATTAATTTCAAACTGGCTGAGAGGGTTAAGGGTCATAACTGTGCATGGCTGTGGTTTTCCACACCAAGGCTGAGCTTGAAAAGTCAATGTGTCAGTGTGAATAAAAAGCTTGTAAACTGGCTCTCCTTGATCTTGGATTCAAAGAGTTTGGGCCTCAGTTGTCTGAGGCATTTTCATACACCGTGCACAGTTCTTTAAAAATAATCCATGTTTTAGCAAAGCCCTACTGATATTTAAACAAAAAAACAAAAGCAACTGGGTTTAAATTTTAGGATAACTTTATTAGGTACACCTGTTCAATTGCTCATTAACGCAAGTATCTAATCAGCCAATCACATGGCAGCAATTCAGTGCATTTAGGCATGTAGACGTGGTCAGGACAACCTGCTGAAATTCAAACTGAGCATCAGAATGGGGAAGAAAGGTGATTTAAGAGACTTTGAACATGGCATGGTTGTTGGTGCCAGATGGCTGCTCTGAGTATTTCAGAAACTGCTGATCTGTTGGGATTTTCCCACACAACCATCTCTAGGGTTTACAGAAAATATCCAGTGAGCAGCAGTTCACTGGGAGAAAATCCCTTGCTGATGCAAAAGGTCAGAGGAGAATGGCCATACTGCTTTGAGATGATAGGAAGGATACAGTAACTCAAATAACCACTCCTTGTAACCAAGGTTATGCAGAACAGCATCTCTGAAAGCACATGTTGAACCTTGAAGCAGATGGGCTACAGCAGCAGAAGACCACACCAGGTGTCAGCTAAGAACAGAAAACTGAGGCTACGATTCACATGGACTCACCAAAACTGGACAACAGAAGATTGGAAAACATTGGTTGGTCTGATGAATCTTGATTTCTGCTGTGACATTCGGGTGGTAGGGTCAGAATTTGTTGTAAACAACATGAAAGCATGGATCCATCCTGCCTTGTATCAACATTTCAGGCTGCTGCTGGTAGTGCTGTAATGGTGTGTGGGATATTTTCTTGGCACACTTTGGCCCCTTAGTACCAACTGAGCACTGTTTAAACCCCACAGCCTACCTGAGTATTGTTGCTGACTGTGCCGTTATTCTGATGGCTGCTTCCAGCAGGATAATACACAAAGCTCAGATCATCTCAAACTGGTTTCTTGAACATGACAATAGATTCAATGTACTCAAATGGCCTCCACAGTCACCAGATCTCAATCCAATAGAGCAGCTTTGGGATGTGGTGGAACAGGAGATTCACATAAAGCTACTTTCACTTGCTCCCTTGTCACAAAGGGTTGCCACAGTAGGTAGCTCTGCATGTTTGATTTGGCAGATTGTTTTTTTGTTCTGTTTTTTTTTTAAACACCAGATGCCCTTCCTGACACAACCCCAAAGGGATTTGTGTCTCTGCCCAGAAATGAACTGGGGATCTTTTACTTGTCAGGCAAATGTGTGATTGGAGCCACAGATTCACATCATGGATGTGCAGCTGACAAATCTGCAACAACTGTGTGATGCTATCATGTCAACATGGACCAAAATCTCTGAGGAATGTTTCCAGCACCTTGTTAAATCTATGCCACAAAGAATTAAGGCCATTCTGAAGGCAAAAGGGGGTCCAACCCTGTGCTAGCAAGGTTTAACTAATAAACTGCCCGGTGACTGTATATGAAGGCAAGACTTCATATTGATCACTAATTGTAAAAATGCTTTTTTTTTTTTTACCAAACTAAAGCAATTTATTTGATACTCAGTCAAACTTCCAAATGGATTTACACTTTTTCTTTTGTCTTCATAAAATTAAAGAACAGAGGTATCATAAAAGGTTTAATGTATAAATTCCTTTTCCTTTAACATCCTGTCACTTAATATTCAACTGCATTTGGCTGTTATGTCACAACTCCTGCTTCACTTCATCTTTTTTTACTATCGGATAAACAAACAGGTGAGAAATTAAAGGGGGGAAAAAACCACACAGCATTGTCACTTAGTTTTGGTGACTTATTAAGGTGTCGGGCCACCACGCGCCATCAGAACAGCCTCAATGCATCTTCACGTTGAGTCTCAAAGTCTCTGAAACTCCACAGATACGATTGATACCATTCTTCTAAAAGATCTTCCCTTGTGTGGTGTTTTGGTAGTAGTAGTCAGTCCAAAATGTCCCACAAGCACTAAAATGTGGTGACTGCAAAAGCACCAGCGGTCCTTTTCATTTTCATCAATCCATTCAATTTTATGGACATTGTTATCCTGGGAGAGACCACTCCCTACAGGATAGAGGATTTCATCATGCAGTAGGACAAAGATCACTCACAACAACTTTGTACTGATTTGCAGTGATCCTTCCTTCTAAGGTACCCAAGCGGTGACAGCAAAAAGCCCCCAGAGCATAAAAGAGCCACCAAATCCCTTTCAGTCTGGAGGTCAAAGCATTAATTTTTTTCCTTTCATTTGGCATCCATCTGTACAACATACAAGTAATGTAATGTTTAAAACTTTGTGTTTTATCTGTTGTATCAAACAGTCTTTATAGTCTTTTACTCCATTTTAATGTAGGCTATTATACATAATTAGACTGTCCACAAAAATGTGTATGTTCTTTTAGAGAGGATGTTGAGCCACATCATTAAAATGATAAGATCTTACTTGCACTCGTTCAAACCAGACATGAACAAGACACAATCTCAAATAAGATGGGAGCTACTCGCTCCTTTCCGGACACTGTGTTGAATCCATTTAATGTAAAAAGCAAAATAAAATACAGAAAAGTGAGTTTGAAATATCCTAATGTTTAATGAAACGGTGATGTACTGATCAGCAAGAAAGGGGTACAGTAAAACTACGAGGGAAAGGGGGAAAGAGCTTGATACACAAAACATGAATGTTCCATTTTCATTCCAACACAATTCAGTCCACACGAACTGCTGCCATACCCTTGTGCACTAGTTTGTTGTGTGTCAAGGATGCAGGTGGAGAGGGAAGGGGAAGGGCACGAGTGTACTACAGAGATAAGTGTGCAGTTGTTGTCACATAGAAGTAAAGGAAATGTAAAGGGGAAAAAAAAAAATTCCTTCTAGTTTTAACTATATCCCTCTGATCAAAGTTCAAAATAGAGGCAGCCACTGCAAGTGGAGCTGACTGCTGGGCATGACTGTGACTTCAATTTCCAGGGGGGTGGGTAGGTTCTGTTTTTTTTTTTGTTTGTTTTTGTTTTTTTTTCCTTTTTTCTGTTGGTTCTTAAATCCTCTTCAGAGTGCACTCATACCACATAGAGTTCATAGATCTTCTTGGCGCAGTACGCCAGGGCAGCCAGTGCTATCGTATTATGGAGTCTCTTTCTGTGGATGTCATCCCTGCGTACCAATACCACGGGCGTCGAGGAGGTCAGTGTGTGCAGGGGCAGCCGCGAGAGTTTTTGGCTGTCGTATTCCACCTGGTACTTGCAGCAGGGGTCAAACTGCCACGAAATCCCATAGAGGGCAGCACAGGCCACGCTGAGGGCGCCAGCGGGCAGCGCCACATAGCGTGAGTATTCAGCAGGCAGCGAAAGTGGCGTCAGGAGGCAAGCGGCACCTGACAGCACGGCCGTCTTGTGCAGGCAGTTGCCCACGGTAATCCAACGGGCTGTCTCGTCTCCGATCCGTGTGGGCTCGATAACAATGTATTTATACTGGGCCTCCAGTGCCTGCTCCAGCTCATACTCAAACTGGTCCTGTGCATTCTCCCCATTGTAGATCTCGTGCACGATGTAGCAGTCTGACGCTGCCATCACTCCCCTGTGCAGAAACAGAGGAACAGGCAGGCAAAAGTGAGAGTAAGAATAGAGAACATATAACAGACCTTAATAAAACTAAGAGTGTGTTTCCCCATTTCCTGTCTGCTTGTGACATCAAACTATAATCCCAACTTTGCTACCGTCTGACTCCAACCTAACAGACTTCAAAAGGGGAGGGGATATGATTTTCTCTAACCAATAACCAGAGACTCATTCGCCCAAATCCAACGCCACTTTAGGTCGACACCAGGGCTGTAACCGTGGATCTGGAGAGTCGTTACACCCCTCACCAACAGTGAAACCCAGCAATGCCTTTGGGGTGCCGTTTAAAATATCCCCTGTTGCAACGTCCAAATTGAAATTGCTTGTCAACGGCTTCACAGCTGTTGTGTAATTGGTGGGGTTGTCAAGATACTAGAATTTCAAACTTGATACCAATCCCCAGGAAAATACTTGATATTCGATGCTATTTTCCATACAATGAGGGGGGAAAAAATGACAAAGAATTAAGAGGCTTTTTCAAAAAATAAACATTAGAACAATACAAACAATAACATCAATAGCAACACTTTTTTTAAGTTGACTGATGTAGTGCAAAAAATAAATATTAACATAATTATAAGGTGCATATATGACAAATATTTTAAGATTCTCTTTAGTAGTGCCAAAAAACAAAGAAAGACAATATTTTTTAGGTTGTCTGAGGTTGTGCTGTGCTTCTGATGACTTTGCTCCACATTTCCGT
This sequence comes from Paratilapia polleni, assembly GCA_015106735.1. Taxonomy (NCBI): domain Eukaryota; kingdom Metazoa; phylum Chordata; class Actinopteri; order Cichliformes; family Cichlidae; genus Paratilapia; species Paratilapia polleni. The sequence continues at coordinate 44,865 of VUQI01047581.1, read as the reverse complement.
TGCTGATCAAATAGAGTTGGTAAGTAGGTTGCCACTGTTTCTGTCTAGTTGCTGGTAGACTTTTCTCAGCTTCAATCTTTAAGAGAAACATAACACTTTTTAGACACATAGAATTGTGTTATTCTGTTAAATTAACACCATCTATTATAACATTACAGACAGGCAGGACTGACAGCATTTGCTGCCTAGCTTCCACGTTAACATTATCATTTTATTTTGAGCCATAGCCGCTACCTTAATGATAACTTAACAGACAGCTAAAGTGGCTATCGGATAAAGGTACTTTTGGCTGCTCCCTATCGGGTAAATGCTAATAGTTAAGCAGCTGATATTAAAGTGCGCGCTGGCCAGATTAACATTTATGATAACTGTTCAATACTTCAATGTTGTTGAAACGAGAGCTTTACTGTCCTCCTAAAACTCTGTAATATTGTGAACATCAACTACTTCAGCTGCTAGTGAAGCGAGGGGCTGTGTACCTGTCTGTCTGCAGGGCACTATGTGAAGTTGTGTGTCAACTGGAAGAGGCGAAGACAGCACTATTGGTACCGATACTGCTGCAAATGAGTATCTAAACCAATTTGGTTTTTTTGTTAGTTTTTTTTTTTTGACCACACTAGTAGGGTTTGGGTGCCAAACTTGGTGCTTTTCCAGGTACTGACCAAATTACATTGATACCACTGAGTACCTATTCACATTAAATTGGTACTCTGGTGCCAAATTTTGGTGCTGTGTTAGAGGAAGAAAGAGAGTGAGACCATGACACGTTGAAAAGCAACAAACACACGGCAATGGCCGCGGCACCAAGCTGAAAGCAATCTCAGCCCTCTGCAACATTTGTAGTGCAAAATGTAAAGCCGGCCGTGGCAACACAATCTGAGGAAACACCTGGTCACACACAAAAGAGTGTGTTTGATAGCATGAATTAGGGCTGGGCAATTAATCGAAATTGAATCAAAGTCGACACTCAGAACCTCTAATCGAAGTAATTTTGCCCATGTCGGTTTTGTTTTGTTGGTTTTTGTTTTAATTCTGTTAATACTTTCCCCAGTATGTACTGTCTCCTTTAAAACATACTACCGCATGTGTTATCATGTGGCTCCGCCCTGTCCAGTCTGCGACATAGAAGCATCATGGAAGAAAAATTTGCAACAGTTTGAAAAGATGAGACTTTGTGGAAAAAATCTTTGAGGAAAAAAAAAACAAAAAAACTTGGCAATTTCTTTGCTTCCGGTTTTGACTTCTTCTCCTCCTATACCAGCACTGTTTTGTTTGAGTGGCGACACCTGTAGCTCAGGAGAACACTGCAGCGGGTACCCGCACTATAACGGTGAGCATAAATGGATGTGGCTGTGTGATGACGTCACTAAGCAGCGGGTATAATGGGGCCCTAAGAAGTTGAACCCTTGAATGATGACGATGAGTCTTTTAGTGAGATACAGCTTCATCGTGATCTTTGTTAGGTAATTAGGTAGCTGGATAAGTTGTTGTCAGAGAAACTGGGCTTTTATTCACTGCAATGTTTTAACGTGGTGTTTTTACACTGACTGCACTGACATTTCAGCATGGGTTAAGCTAACCCACCTGCATAACACTATCATATGCAAACACTTTGACAGTGATGTCAACATCGCAGACATTGTCAGACAGCGGTGTGGTGTGTAAAATGTAAATAAATAACAAAATGTTTCAAATGAGAAGTTTGTAAGACAAAACTAATTTGATTTATTATTTTAAAATGAGTAAAGTACTGAAAAAAGGTACCACTGGGTACCAGTTCAAATGTCAAAAGTACCCAACCCTAGTAATTAGAAACCTTAACTGTGTCCAACAGTATATATATCTTAACATTTGGATAGCCAACATTTAAATGCATAGACTTGGGTGACCGCTTTATATCAAGTTCTAATTATCAAATGCCAATTACCAAATCTTTTTTACAGGCTTTTCAAGCTGGCATGCTGTCGTACATTAAATTGTTTATATTTTCACACCCAACACTCTACAATACAAGGCCTTCTTGAACACCAACAAACAAACCTCAGCCACCACAGGTAATATGAGTCACACACAGCGGGCCAGAGCCTAAGTGGAATTTTTAAGGAGTTTTATAATACTAGGAAAACTGGACTGTGGAGGAGGAAAGGTGTACATCGGTTAGGTGCATTAGCCAACTCGCCTGAATGGCAGAAAGTTGGGAGAACTGGCCAGCTAAGTTGAGGACCGTTTTACTGTGAGAACAGGTCGACAAACACAGCGGACAACACTCCTAGCAGAGCCAGGGTTGTACAGCACATAACCCGTGGCTTACCACGCCGTCGTTTGCCCCACCGTGTGGCGAAACGAAACTTTTTCGTCGAGTTAATCGCTCGGTGTGAAACAACCAAAACATCACATGAGCTGCTAGTTAACGACAGCTAACCGTGCACGTTAGCCAGCTAACATTAGCTAACCATGGGGTAGAAATTCAGACTTCTCGTGTTGATGTTTAACTTTAAATCTCAAACGGTAAGCACGTTCGGGATCTGGCAAATGGTGACATCGACCAAACGATACATCATATTAAAACATGTTCGTTTAACGGCCAAGATGTGGAGTAACTGACCTCTCCCTGCTTACTGGGACACCGCGCCTCCTTCCCAGCGACGCCATGTTGGAGATAGAACTGTGATTGCGGTTGACGTATGACAGCACCAAGCATTCTGGGTATTGTAGTGTGTAAGAAAAACACAGTTTCCATTCGATGCACCAGTTGACCTCGAATGCAGACTACAATTCCCTTGATGCTATTCGGGCAGAGTACCTGCCTTTACGTATTTTGTAATGGTACATAGAAGTTGGAGAGGTCAGAGCATATTCTGAATAAATCTAACAAAGTGAATGAAGGTATGCTAGTTTAAACTATAGTGAGCAATGAAGGTAGTACAGCAAAACTAAGCAGCAAATAAATGCAGGCGCGTTTTACATATTTAAATCGATAATGCATAGTTAGGTCTGTTGTAATATGTGACATAGTGTCCCGTCATCTGGTTTTCTAATAGGAATTGTGTGTAGACGTCTAGGTACTCACCCATATTGTGCCGTCGCGTGCTCTGGCTGTGTCCGTGCGCGCTTGTGTGTGAGAGCTGCCTGTCCGCGTGCTGTAACCTGATGCACGTTGGCTGTCACAACTATAATGGCTACGTTTAGGAATGTGAGATGGTTGGGACCAAATGCTGTGCCAGTACGAATCACATCAACCAAGCATATTGACAGCTGTGACTTTCTAATAATATTTAGATGGGCCATTCTACAATTACGGGACAATTTTCTGTCCCACCCATGAATTTGGAAGTAATCCATGAAAAAATAGTAAAACATACATGTGTTGTGTAACTTACACCTGCCCTGAGACAAAATGTATGCCTAGCTGTTGAAAAAGTGGCTCCAAAATATTATTTAAAATCACAAAATAGCTCTTGAGAACCCCCCAAAAATGGCATTTTTTTTCCTCTTGTCCCAACTTCTTGATAACCAAATTGCATGTCAAATATAACAGTTAAAATAAGTTATAAATCCACTTTTTTGGTTTTAATTTTGTTAATACATGTCTCTTATAATTGTTAAACCATTTTTTTTAAACATCAGCATATTTTAAAGCACAGTAATTATACACTTATACATGTGCAAACCTGTTACCAAAACCTATTCAGCCTGGAAAAGGAAGAGACCAAACAGTGAGTGACATGACAAAGAGGAAACGACATGGTGGAGTTGTGTGCTGACACCATGGGTAAGCCAAAGGTCAGTCCTCTTTGACACATTTTGTATTTTTCCAATCTTTTCTGAAAAGCTTGAGTGTGTCACTCTAACCAATGCAACCCTGTTACCCATATTACCAAAAGAAGGCAAGTTAATTTCAGAGTTTTCTTCCTTTTTTTATGGAACTACATTTATCCTTGACTTTCACAGTCCATTACATTCCACAGTTAGAATCTGTTTCTGAGAAAACACTAATACTGGCACTGATTTGTAACCCTGTTACCATACATATAAAGCCAACATTACAAACGTGTTTAAAACATATAAAATATTATTAAACAACATTTCTGTGGTCCTGAGTATTTATTTGTCACAGGTATGTCATAATCTACAAATAAAAGTAATATGTCCATTCAACCCTGTTAGCTTGTGCAACACTATTACCATATCATTTTCAATAAAATAATCAGAAATGTTTTTCTTAGCTCACAAGGATTTAATCTGTTGCCTTTGTAATAGTTTTAATTATTATATGAATTGTTTATCTGAGCAAAGATTTGAAAATAAATACTGAAATTACTAAAAAACCATGTGTGACTGTTGAAGTGTTGGGCACGGTAGATTTCGAAAGTTGCTTAAATTAATATAAGTTAAGTCTTATCTGAAATTGAAGAGTATTCAGTATGAGTGTGACTATCTTTAACTTAATGGTCAAGATTTTATTAAACAATATTTTTAAAATCTAATTTTTCATGTTTCAGACTACTGGTAACAGGGTTGCACCAAGCATAGCACACAACAACTAAAATATCCCATAAAGATTGTACCTTTGATGCCTGAACTGGACAAATCAAATTTATTTGATGGTTTATTTGTTTTTCTTAAATACATAACATAAAATTATGAAATAAAGGGTCAGTTTTTGAAGCCTAAATTGTCCTCCAATTGTAGAATGACCCTTAGGAATTTTGTAATATCCCGTTAAGGATTATAGGCTATCTAAAGGTACATTTCATATCTTTAAACTCATGTATTTGTTAGCAGAGGAATGTTAAATAATCAAATTTATCTATCAATTAAAAAACTGTCAAGAACAATGAAAGTAGTTGCAGCCACAATTTTAGTTATACGATATGTCCCATGATTTTTCAATGTTTATGTTTATTAGGTTTAACTGGTTATTTATATGTCAACATGAAGTAAATGTGGTTTCAGGGACACCCATACCACCAGGAGTAAACTGGTGGAGACATACGTTCATAGCATCTTATTCAAAGCTTCTATCAATATCTGATCAAATTCATGGGTTTATTTACTTCCTCTGAATTTTTTTTTTTTTTTTTTTGAGATACAAATAT
>VUQI01047581.1:6940-34659 GCA_015106735.1 Paratilapia polleni | reverse complement strand
ATTTATTTTTTTTTTTTTATTTTTATTTTTTTTAAATTTAATTAAAAAAAAAAAAAAAAAAAAAAAAAAACATATTACAAACACCATATCCTCTTCTTCTTCTTACAACTGCTCCCTTTAGGGGTCGCCGCAGATCATCTGCCTCCATCTCACCCTATCCCTAGCATCCTCCTCTGTCACACCAACCCTCTGCATGTCCTCCTTCACTACATCCATGAATCTTCTCTGTGGTCTTCCTTTTCTCCTCCTGCCTGGCAGCTCCATCTTCAACATCCTTTGTCCAATAAGTCCAGTATCCCTCCTCTGCACATGTCCAAACCATCTCAGCCTTGCCTCTCATACTTTGTCTCCAAACCGCTCAACCCGAGCTGTCCCTCTGATGTACTCATTTCTAATCCTGTCCCTCCTGGTCAAACCTGGTCAGTGCCACCGTCTCCAAACCATGCATCAAAGCTGCACTACCATCTTAAATCACCCCTGACACTCATCTCCACCCACTCCACCCTGCCTGCTCTCACTTCTTCACCTCTCTTGTGCACTGTCCATTGCTTTGGACGGTTGACCCCAGGTACTTAAACTCATCTACCTTCACTGCCTCTGCTCCTTGCAGCGTCACTGTTACACCTGCCTCCCTCTCATTCACACACGTATTCTGTCTTGCTTCTACTGATTTTCATTCCTCTTCTCTCCAGCGCAGAGAAAATAAGATATAATGTTTGTGATAGTGTGTCACATTTGCATGTTTAACATTATTATTACCTTATATCACCTAATACTATCAGTTAGACTTGCGTTTGAATAAGCAGATTTTTAACCTCTAGAAAATAAAAAAACAAATTACTTGCTCCATAAACAGAAAATTGCTGATATAGTGTACATTAATTATTGTTTATCTCACAGTTACACCTTTTCCCTTAAACTACTAATTTGTGACACTGCAGCTTTCATTCAACAGATGCAAAATTTGTCATTAACAGGAAAGGACCCCTTTGTGTACAAGGAGGGATTTTATCCAGGCAAGTGTTGTGTCTAAGAAATTGTTCTTGATAGCTCAGGTCAGGTCACAGCTCAGGGATTCGCAGTGACAACTGCGTCTTCAGCAGATCAAGTGCACAGTCAGCAGACAATAACCCAGGACAGAAGTTAGGCATGTGTGTTTCTCTCCACTATACTCTTGTGCTGATGTAAGAGGAATACTGAGTCTTGATATTAACTTGACAGACATCAGGAGTAGGCTATAAGGACAATGTAAACCAGGAAATTAACTTCACTAAAATTACTGTGTAGTAATCCAGTTAAGCTGTTGGCCTAATCCTGCAAAACTCTAATGGAGTTTGCCAACTCTATATGGGATTATGTGCATGTGTGCATGTGGTGTGTTCCTCTGGGACACTGTGGTATAGGCCTGTATGTGATTTGCTCTCTCTGGTGTTTTGCCAGAGTAAGAGGGAGCTCACCTCTTTTTTGCAGACGGATAATGATGTCAGCCAAAAGTTCTCACATTTAGTTAAATAGTCTCTGTCGGGGTGTTGTCCTTGCACGGCTGAAAATGATGTCCAAGAAGCAAAGGTAGGTGTCATTTACCTATTCATTACACTAAAACAAGCTATATTAGTTGATGTGCAGACAGGTATAAATTCAGTTTACACATTACTATACTGCTTCTGTTACTTGGCTTTTTACTCGGTTAAAATGAAAACTTCAGCAGACTTTTACATCATTATGCCTCCTAATTAAAGCATTTCATGCAACAGTATGTTGCGATGACAGACAAGATACTGCAAATTCCCTTTGTTCAGTTCTTCAGCCTAGTTTGATGTTTGCTGTTCACTTGGTATGGGAGCCTTATGTCTTTATGAGTAAAAAAATAGCTACACAGATTTTCATTCTGACCAAGAGCAGTCATCTCTGGCTGTATGTTATTTTTACTAACTTGGGTTTATTTCACAAGCCTTATAGCTGTTCTACAAGTAAACATTATATGGGTGGTTTTTCTTTTTCTTTTAACAGGCTAAACGCCTGAAGTCTGGCTGTTGTGAAATTAGTAATATTAAAAAAGATTGTAGTATCTTCATATAGCAGTAAACAAATGGTTGCTCCCTTTAACTGCTGCCAAATAAAACACAATAATAATATTAAATAAGTGTCTTGGGAAACGGCAGGTTACCAGTTGCCAGGATTTATGTGAAGCTGCCTTAATCTTATCTATAACAGGTGGCAGGAGACCCTGGTAAACACTAAGACCAACAATCCCACACAGAAGAAAGGGGGAAAGGTAAGTGCTGACATATAAGTTTCAAACTGTTACTAAGGTCATTTAGTGAAGCTTTTGTAGATATAAATAGGGTGTAAATGAGGATCTCTTCATCTCTGACCATTTGATTATACTGATCTGAAAACATTCAACAATGAGAAATGTGTATTCAGTGATAAAGTGTTCAATTTGATTTTATATTATTATGAATGTCACAAAGATTAGGCAGAAAAAGACATAAACCATGCATTTTAGCAACACATCAGCACTGTTGTGCTGAAATACACATGTTGTACACACTGTACAATACATACCATCACAATGATTTGACCAAAAATAAGTTCACGGCAGGTCAGTAATTTATATGGTCGTGCTATAGTCAATGGTTTTTCAACACAGCAGTTATTTTAATAGGTTCTAAGTTGTGAAATGGTCTCATCATTTTTGGATCCTCCCAGTGGGATCCCTAAAATACTTTAGATCATCTGGTCACATGAACCATTTCTCATTGCCAAGCTTTTGTGAAAAGAAAGCGCAAAATGTGCTGTTCTGTTGAGAAAAAAATAACTATATACTATTTTATTGGTATTATTCATGATATATTATACAAATACAGCACCTTACAGTTTAAATAACATCCCTTCCTTCAGCAATATGTTAACTGTTTATATGAAAGTTTTGGACTGTATTAACATGGACAGTTTCCTTAGACTGGGTGCATGATTTTGCGAGATGTGCATGCATTTAGTTTGATTTATGTAGCCATTAATGGCTAAAGATCAACCCACCGCAGTTAAAACCTGCACATATCGCTAAGTCAGGACTCTTCAAGCATCTGCTAATTGATTTCTCTGTCACGAAGTCCAGCCACAGATTCATTACCTCTGCAGTTAGTGTGGTTGCATCTACTGAGACTGGAACAGACCGTCTATATTTGCTGGCTCTCCAAGTGTGCTCAAGTGCTCAAGTGTGATTAAGTTTAAAGTGTTTGTGTTTGTGTGTGTGTGTGTGTCTGTTCATGGTCGCAGTGTCGTCAGATGGTTCTTAAGCAAATTAAGAGCTCTTGTCAGGATTAAGGGATGGGGTGAACATGAGGTATAAGTGAAAAACGTGCAGAACTTTATAATTTTGTGACTTATTTGCTCAAATAATCACTGAGACTCTGTTCTCTCTCTCTCTCTCTTTCTCTCTCTCTCATAGGACCTTGCATCAGTACCAGCACCTGGAGGTAAACAGGCTGGCAGCAGTACGTCCAAAACTGGTCTTAGTAGTGGACAGGGCAACAGCCTCGGCAGAGGCAGTGACTTGACTGCAAATGTTAGTAAAGTTGGTGGGAGTTTGAAAAGAGGCAGCCTCAGCCACCTAGGCTCTGCTGGCCACCAGGCTACCAGACAAGTATCCCATGCAGCCAGAGCGGGTCCCCGCCTCTGCAGCAGCCGAAGCTTTTCATCCCTCCACACCACCTCCCTCAATGCTGTCCCATTCATGAGAAGCAGCCGCTCTCTCAACAGGCTTGACCAAAGATCCCCTGGAGACGGTAAATCTGTTTATGTTTCATTTATGTGTCTAGTTTTGTGGTTTTACAATAGATATTCAGAACATCTTTGAAAGATAATTTCCATTCCTAAATATTTCTCTTAATCTAAATCAAGATGATGGCAGTTTTAATTATTCTGGGTTAGCTTTCTGCACTCCAACAAAGAAGCTGTTAAATTAAAAAAAAAGAGAGAATAATGATAAATACCACAGAAGGAAGCTCTTAGATTGCTTTTTTTGTGCACTGCTCTCTTCACAGCAGATTCAGATCATGCAGTCGCAAAGTCACCAGCTAAAAAAGGACAAGCCTCTGCGAAGAAAATTCTGAACTCCGGCCGGTTGTTGACCTCTTTGGAGAAAATCAGGTTTGTTTAATTTTTTTTTTAAGATTTCCCTAGATGTTTTTGTTTTTTTAATGGTTATTCTCTGAAATGCTGCTGTTTTCTAAGTTTCTAATGAACAATAAATGTCATGTTACTAAATGCATGTGCTTTGTTTATATTATTATTAGAGGTAGCAAAGAGCCATGTCATGGAGATAATGCTGACAGAATGAAAACAAGCAGCTCCCCGCAGCCAGCAGAGCCTTCCTCCTCTTTGGTTTCCACCAGTGCACATCGTCATCACTGCATCAAAGGAAAGAAACTGGTACTTTTAGTTTTAAGATCTTACTTATGTATAAATGACATTCACCTGTTCAAAACTTAACATGTTGATGACCATTCTGTAGACCATTCTGTAAATGTCTTAATTGCATGGTAGTCTGTTGCAAATCACTAGTGTAGTCCCTCCACATAAAGGTGAACCCTGGCCTTCATGATCCAATTTAGAGTGTGGAAATGGTCCCATCTGGAGTTGTTCTGGTTTTTAAATCTGGGCATCTGTCATTGACCTTGTGCTATTCACCATTTTAAAGCTATAGCATTTCTCTTGTGCATAATAATCAAACTGTGTTGTTCATTCTGTGCATTTAGCCACTGAGAAAGTACAACACTGTTATTGCAGTACAAAATTTCTTATGACCTTACTGACCTTGAATTGGCAGTTATTGCATATAAAACTAATTTGGAAAAAGGGGAAAATCTCACCAACCAAGTATCTATGCATCAAGGTTTTTTTTTTGCATGCGCTGGGTAGCAGGAATCCAGCTTAAGTTTTCCAGAAGAAATTAAAGTCATCCACCAGTTTAAGTAAAGATACTGGTGACTATAATGCAATGGGAAGCTGTTGCTTTTGGCAAAACATCTACAATATTTCCCTAGAAGGTTTGGTAATAAAAAATTTCTCCACTTTCATAGACCACAGATGGGGTGTACACGTTGTGTGCAATGACTGCTGGGATGAGACGCAACTGGGTCCATGCAGTGTTCAAGAATGTGCGGCCCAATTTTACAAATGACACCACAAGGTAGACTTTATTTTATGTAGATGAGTGCTGCATCATTAGAGTCAAACTTGTAGATTAATATATACAGTTGTGGTCAGAAGGTTACATACTGTACACTCATCATGGACATGAATGTCATGGTAATTTTGGGTTTTTAATAATTTCTTTGAACTGTTCTTTTTCCAGGGTGAAATGACCAGATGCTTTTGGTTTGGTCATCAACAAGCTTCTGGCATAATTCTGGCACAGACTAGGCTTTTAAGCATAGTCTACAAATTTTAAATAGGTTTGTGGTCGGGGCTTTGGAAAGGCCATTCCAGAGGCTTAATATTAGCCTGCTTTATCCATTCCAAAACCAGTTTTGATGTATGTTTGGGACCGTTGTCCTGTTGGAACACCCAATGGTATCCAAGTTTAAATCATCTAGCTGTTTTTGAGGTAAAGATGAAGAATTTGAAGGTAGTCCTGCCTTTTTCATTATTTCATCCACTTTGTGCAATCTAACAGTACCACTGGTAACAAAACAGCCCCAGAGCATGATGCTACTACCACCATGCTTGACAGATGGTACAGTGTTCTTAGGTTTGAAAGCCTCATCTTTACTCCTCCAAACATACGTCTTGTCATTGTAGCCAGATTGCTAAATCTTTGTCTCGTCTGACCCTAAAACTTTTCTCCAGAAGGCATTTAGCTTGTCTATGTGGGCAGCTGCAAATTTCAGTCGAGCTTGAAGGTGTCAATTTTGGAGCTGGGGCTTCTTTCTTGGTCGGCACCGTCTCAGTTCGCAGCGATCTAAAACTGGCTTTCACTGTGGACAGTGACACTGGTGTTCCAGCAGTTTCCAGTTCATGGCAGGCTTGAGCCTTGGTGGTTCCTGGGGTGTTCCTCAATATCTTAACCAATTTCCTCTCATCTGAGGGTGACAATTTGGGTCTTCTTCCAGACCTTGGCAAAGTGGTGACACATCCAAATAACTTGTACTTACATACAATTGTTTGAACTGATGATTTTGGAATCTGCAGGTGTTTAGAAATGGCTCAATTAAGCTTCTGGAATGATCTTCCCAAAGCCCCGACCCCAACCCTATTGAAAATTTGTGGACTATTTTTAAAATTCAGGTCAGTGCCAGGAAACCAACCAGTTTAAATTAACTCCACCAATTCTGCCAAGAAGAGTGGTCAAATATCCAGCCAGAATTATGCCAAAAGCTTGTTGATGGCTACCAAAAGCATCTGGTTGAGATAAACTTGCTAAGGGACATTTAAACAAATATTAGTGGGGTGTATGTATATATTGGAGCCTGTATGTATAATTTTGACCTTGTATGGATTAGAGAAAATCCAAAATAAATTAAAACTTGTGGACCCAATTCTTGTTTTTCAAAGTCAAAGATGTATGCTGTACAATCATTCCACCCTGGAAAATTGGACAAAACCTGGAAAAAAAACATTTCAAAGAAATCATTAAAAGTCCAAAATTACCATGACATTCATGCCCATGATGAGTGTATGTAAACTTCTGACCACAACTGTATTCCAGTGGTTTTGGGATCTGGAATTATGGATATTATACCCTAAATCCTTGCAAGCCAGCTTGACGATGAGATGAATTTACTTAAATTACCCCTTGTGTAAAGTAGTGTTCAATTTTTCAGTTCAATTCAATTTTATTTATACAGTGCCAATTCACAACCACTGTTGCCTCAAGGGGCTTTATAATGTAGGCTATAAACCCCACAGTATTAAAAACAGTGTCTGTATTCTTCACAGCTCTGTTTCAGAGCTGGAGACTCAGCAGTTGCAAGAGCACAGAACCGGCAACCAGAGAGAGGATTCACCTCAACAGCAGGAAAAGGAGGACTCCAAACTGCAGACAGAAAGAACGCAGAGCTCAGCCGCTGGAAATTCTCTATCTTCTCTTCTCCCTGGTTCACCTGGTGCTCCAGCTCCAACCAATTCTCCACTCCAGGAGGAGGAGGAGGGCACAGGTGCTCATCAATGCCCGCTTCTTAGAGGAACCACACAAACTGGTGAGTCATTAAACAAACCTATGTAAGGTTTGTGAGACCTCTGTACAGTAAGTCATTTAATTGACTGCTTTGGAAAATGAAAGGTCCACATCTAAAATCATGTATATTCGTACTGTCAATATTAATTTAACAGAATACATGTTAACATGTTATTTTGTTTTTTACATGTATTTCTGTGGGTGGTCTTCTGTGCACCGGGTGTGACAGATGCATCATCATTTGTTGAAGGATACCAAAGTGACAGCGCTACTTCAACAGTGGTGCTGTCAAATGATGAGTGTCCTGATGAAGATTTGAACATGCAGAGTGCAACTGAACATCAAACTAAACACACTCTCCAGAGGGAAGACCAGCAGGTATCGATAAACAGCGCCTGTGATTGCACAAAAGACAAGGAAACCCTACCATGTGAGCAGCACACTGGGCAACTTGTCAAAGAGGTGAGATTATATTTGCAATTCCACCACAATAACAAGAACACACATGATATTCTTTTCTTCCATATCAAACTGAAAAGTAGAGGCCATAGTAGAACCTATCTACTGATCTTTTGCTTGCATGTTTATAAAATGTTTTCATGTCAGTGCATATCAGACAACAAAAACTCCAATACTGATACATCTTTGATCGGCTAAACTAAATCTAATGAATTAGTTGAATAAATGAAACAACTAAATAATACATGAATGCATCTAGTTTGTTGTAATTTTTTTCAGCTGGAACAAACACAGAGGGAACTGTCTCGACTCCAGCAGTTAAACAAGAATCTGCAGGATGAGCTACAAAGAGAGAAAGAGATCCATTCAAGGGAATGGTTTGGTGCACAGGTATTATGCAGAAGACACTCAAATAGATTAAATTCATAGCTCTATTGTAAAACAATACTGACATGCCCATTTATATATATTTATAAGGTGTCTGTGTAGGTTCTCAGTCAGCCAAGTCATGGTAGTCTGAATCGCTTGAGTTGAAGGCAAGTGGGCTTGTTTTCAGGTTCATGAAGACGTTTCACCTCTCATGCAAAAGGATGTGCAATGCAGTGCTCAGACCTATACATAGGAGAGGCTAAACAGCCACCCAACAGATGGTTGGCACCAGGAGAGCCAGGACAAGACCCAGCTGTATGTCTACACTTAAAAGGGGAAGAGACAGTCTTTTGAAGATCCTAATGTTTAAATTTTGGACAGAGAAGACAGATGGTTTGACCATCACTGAACCGAGGTGGTGGCCTGTGACCCCAACTATCAGCCACCTATAGTCCAGTCTTGAGATCCCTTCCCAGGAGTTTCAAACCCCATCACATCTTGACCCCTCAATAACTCACATAATGACATGGTGGGCCAATGTTTCTCAAAGGAGTCACACCTTGGCTCCTGTGACCCTAACAACGCACATGCTGACTCTCAGGACCACTTCCAAGATGGCATCCCCAGTAGGTGTTAAACACCTGGGACTTCCCACCAGCTTTTAGAACCAAAGAAGCCTCTTGGATGAGAGGTGAAACATCTTCATGAACCTAAAACCAAGTTCAGTTGCCTTCAATGTAAGCACTTAAGAAATAGTTACAAGGGATGCATGGATTGTAAAATTCTGGTCTGTTAACAAAGTTTAAAATAGCAATTTGGCAAATAGCTGAAGGAGAAAATGATATTTTCCCTTTTTTTTGTTTATTTTGTGTGTATTGTTGTCATCTCCCCATTTCTGTCAGCAAAACCAGGAAACTTTAATTATAAAAAATAACTTAAAGTTTTTGAGCTCTTCATCATGCCACCTTAACAGTTAAACACAAGCCACTAACACTGGTAACTGAGGCCAATATTGGCCTGATTCACTTTGTGTCACTTCGTGTCTACATTGAGCAATCTTCCAAGTTACAGAACCTCGAAGTAGCAAATTCCATCTAAAAATAATGTAAACTTTTCTTTTAAAACATCAGCAAGCATAACATAAAGTAAAGTTTTATCCTAATTAAAGCTTTCTGTCTTTTAGAATGACACCAATTCATTTTCAGAACAAGCTTTGGCTCTACAGCGATTGCAGAAGATAAATCAGGAACTTCGCTTTGAGCTGGAAACACAAAAGAGGAGTCAGGAAGAAGCCAGAGAAGTGGAACTACGGCGAAGAGTAGATCTCTTAGCTCAGCAAGCTCAGCTGCTGGTTACAGGTGATGCCACGGCGCTTGCACAAGCCCATCTCGAGCAAGATCGCCGGAGGTTTGAGGAGCAGCAGGTGGAATGGGAGCGTTGTGTGGCCTCGCTGAAGTCCCAGCTGAACATCAGTGAGGAGCAGAGGAGGGAGAGTGAGTCTCGCTTAACTCAGCTGCAGCAAGAATTACAGAGTTACCAAAGTCTTCAGCAGGAGGCTGAGCAGCTGCAGAAAAATCTCCAAGAGGTGTCAACAAAGCTTCATGCTTATGAGGAGACACAGGCTCAAAAAGATGCTCGGTTACAGAAGCACCTCATGCTCCTTCAAGCAAGTCAAGAGAGGGAGCGAAGGAGCTTGACAGCAAGCCTGGCACAGGCTGAGCAGCACTCACAAGACCTTCAGGAGAAACTTGACAGGTCTGAGCAGCAGGTGGAGAGTCTTACTAAGAGTCAGACTTGGACAAGAGAAATTGAGGTGGCACAACGACAGCTTCAGGAGGAGTTGGCACGTACAATATCTGCTGTACAGCGATTCCAAGAGGAAAGAGAGCAGCTTGAGAGTCGCTGCCAGGAGCTGCAGGATCAGTTATCGGAGGCAGACAGGGAGATGAGCAGGCTGCAGGAGCGCTTGAAAACAGAAGAAACACACTATTACAATCTGGAGCACACATATGAGAGAGTCTGTGAGGAACTGCAGGTGGCATTAGGGAAACTGCAACAAAGGGAGTCTGAAACACAGGACATACGAGAAGGATATGAGAGACAACTTGACAGGAAGGAGCAAGAGCTGAGTGAAGTTTTGTTAAAGATGGAAGTCTTAGGTAATAGCCTGGAGGAGACAGAAGTGAAACTGAATGAAGTGTTGAAAATTTGCACCTGTGCATCTTCCCAGCTGCAGGATGATTCATCAGAGACTATTCAACATAATGAGAGGCAACAGCAAACAACAGAGCATTTCACTGAAAACAAAAGCATAGAAAAGGATATAGATAGTTACCAGTTGCTTAACAGCTCTAATGCCACAGATGTCAGTCAGATAAATGGCAACGATTCTCATGAACAACCAAGAACCAGCTCTTCATCACTTGATGAATCATACCAGTACATCATCACTGCAGGAGACGACTCAGAGCGGTTTATGTCCGTAATCCAGCTGCTTGAAACCAAGCTTTATGTAACAGAAGAAAAACTAAGGGATATCACACAAAGGCTGGAGGAACACCAGAGTCACATCAGCTGTCGAGACCCCCAGCTTTGCTCCCAACTGACTCAAAGCCGAGCAACTACCCAGCACCTCAGTCTGCTGCTTCACAGTCAGGCCAAGCAGAGCCAGCGCTTTGCCCAGGAGACGGAAAATCGCTGCAGGATGTTAGTTGGAAGATTTCAGGTAGCTCTGAACATCATACAGGCCTGCAGAGAGAAACTTGAAGCTACTCCACTTAATATTCCAGACTTAGAGAAGCAACTAGCCACTGTTGCTGCCTGTCTTCAGCAAGGAGAAAAAGACGCACTGAAACAACAGTATGAATCATATAATATCAGCAAAGGAGAGGACAAGATCCTCAATGAGGAGAAATCTGCTGGAGCTGAGAGTAACACATGTAAACCCACTAATACTCAGTCCTCTTTGGATGACATGGGGAGTGTTGAGAAGTGCTTAATGAGGGAATTATTTTTAGTAGAAAAAATAGTGTCTGTCCTTCAGAGTCATCATGGTCAGATATCCCCGGTATCAACAGAAGTTGAGGGGGATGTGGCACAAAGGTACAAAAACATAATCACCCAAAGAATAGCCCTAAAAGCAGAAGAAAGGTTGCAGTCTGAAAGAACAGAGTGTGACACAGATGAACTTTTAGAAAGCGCAATCTGTACGGTTTGTGCTGAAGCAGAGCTCATTTATGCTGCCTTAAAAATTCAGCAACAGTATGAGAGTGTGACTCAAGTAAATAGCGAAGAAGTAGAGGATCAAATGGGTCTGGCAGATATCAGTCCCTCAGAGTTGGCTCCTTATGAGGAGCAAGTGCAGGTAAATGCCAGAGGTTTGGAAGAAGCTGCAAAACCAGTAGAAGAGGACCAATCAGATAATGAAAAGGCAGAGGCAGAGAAAAAGCCAGACTGGTTAGAGAGACTTATATCCAGGCTACAAAGAAGGGCTAAATTTTTACACCAACTCTGCCAGGAGATTTCTGATGATAGTAAAGCAGTCTGTGATGATGGTATGGAGCATAGAGGAAAGAAGTCTTCTGCATCTGACTTAAACTGTATGCTGGAGCAGGCAAAGTTAATTTATTTGTCAGAAAGGATATACATGGATTTAGAGCAAGAGTTTCAAACTGATGTGAACAAACTGCAAGAGCAGGGCATCAACATAATAGATGAGCAGGAGGCTTCAAATCACACCATATGCCAGCTTCAGGAAGAAAACAGTGTGCTAAGAAAAGAACTAGAGCTGGCTGAACAAAAGATAATATCTGTAGAGACTGGGAACCAGAGACTCCTGGAAGACATACAGAAAATTGAGGATTATCATGCAGAACGAATGGAAAAACTGGAAACAGAGTTTCAGGAGAAGATACGGGAATTGCAGCAGATCCACGAAGAGGAGATGAAACACTTACATGGTTACTACACTAAGTCCTGTGTTTCCAGAGAGAAACAGACCAAATCCTGCACAGAGGCACCCCCTTTCAACCAAAGTACAGCTTCTCTACCAGAGCAGAGTGTGGTGGAGAGAAAAACAAAGGAGGACTCTGGGCTCCAAATGAAGGGAGGTGATACAGTATCCATGAGAGAGGCTTACCAGAAAGATCTGAAATACCTTCAGGTAACCAAGATTTTGTCTTTTATGATATAATTTGTCTTAAAATGTGTATTTTTAAAAAGCAATTTTAGAGTTCTGTTCTCTCCATCAAGAAAAATGAGACTTCAGAAAATGCTACTATAGAGTCTTTCAGATGTTGTTTTATGTATCTGGAAATATCTACTTTCATCACTATTACTTTACATATTTGAAACCTTTAATTTATCTGGTTCCTTCAGCATTAGCAGATCAAGATTATTACAGTGAAAAAATACAGTTCTTTAAGCTAAAAATACAATCAGCCCATCAGCCACAACATTAAACTTCTGAAGGAGAAAGAGCACATCCCGCAGAAGGAGGAGCCAGATGCCTACTACTGTGCAAGTGTCCATCCATGCTTGCAAATCAGCTCTGACTTGCACTGTAAGAATAAGAAAATGCATAAAAAACTAGAAAATGTACTCATAGTTTTCTGCCACCACACTATCTGTAGCTGGGGTAGGCTCCAGCCCCCACCCGCGACCCTGAATAAGATAAGCGGAAGAAAATGGATGGATGGATGGACACGATCTGTTTTTTAACAGAAGTTTTCGGAAATGGTAAAATTCAATGCGTGGTTAAAAAATAAGAAAAATACCCATAAAAAATTTATACAGAAAATTCCTTCATTTTAAAACAGTACATTGTACTTTATTTTTAATGGACACAGGGCCTCTGTGGTGTTTGGTTCTGGGGTGTAGTCACTGGATGCCTTGGGTCCTGTAGGTTGTGGGGTGGGGGTCTTTCGGAGAGTTTGGAGGCCAAGTCATTCCCTTGCAGTGAGGTGAGGTAGATTTTTCTACTGGGAGAGTCCACTAATTTTGGCAAGTGGTATTGCCGTAGGGGTGTCCAACAATGTTTAGGTGGATGGTAGGTATGAAATGTACATCCATATGAATGTCAGGACCCATGTTTTCCCAACAATTGTAAAAAAAAAAAAAAAAAAAAAACAACAACAAAAAAAAAAACACTGGTTTCAGTGTTCTCACTACTTACATATATACTCATCAGCCATTTTGTTAAGTACACCTTGCTAGTACCAAGTTGGACCCTGTTTTGCCTTCAGTGCCTTAATTCTTTGTGGCATAGATTCAACAAGGTGCTGGAAACATTCCTCAGAGATTTTGGTCCATACTGACATGATAGCATCACACGTTTGCTGCAGATTTGTTGGCTGTACATCCATGTTACATATCTCCCATTCCACCACATCCCAAAGGTCTCTATTGGATTGAGATCTGGTGACTGTGAAAGCTATTTGAGCACATTGAGCTTACTGTCATGTTCAAGATAGAAGTTTGAGATCATTTGAGCTTTGTGACATGGTGTATTATCCTGCTGGAAGCAGCCATCAGAAGATGGGTACACTGTGGTCATAAAGGGATGGACATTAGATATTTGCATTAATGAGCAGCTGAACAGGTGTACCTAAGGAAGTGGCCAGTGAGTGTACATACTATGTCAAGCAACAACTATTTCTAAATATCATCATAGGCTTCGTGTAATCAGGGGTTGACTGCTATGGAGGAATTGCACAGGAATCTGATAGAAGATCTACAGCAGCAACATCAGAAGGAGGTGGCTGAACTTCTGAAGGAGAAAGAGCAGCTGCTGCAGGAGGAGACAGCTGCAACAATGGCAGGTAAGTAAGAAACCATGTAATCATAGCACTGTAGTCAAAACAAACACATTTCACTCCTTTAGTTTTGTGGGGGGTTTTTTGTATGGGGACATTTATGGAAAAGTTCTTGTGCAGTTACTCTACAATAGTGAAGAAATATCTCTAATAAAATGGTTAAATGGGAATGATTAATTGAATTACATTAGCTGTTAGATTGTTACATTACAATTATGTCTGATATTAATGATTTGACCAGGGCAGTATGGAAATTAAGTTTTATTTTTTACAGCTATTGTAGCAATGAGGAGAGCCCATAAAAAGGAGCTAGAGAAAAGCCGACAGTCACAGTGTATCGTGGGAAGCGGTGACATCACGCAGCTCCACAGCGAATACGAGTGAGTGACACATGGTCCTTTCAAACTGATTGCTTTTTTTCCTCTTTCACTGAAGGTAATTAATAGAAAGCTAAGCTATTTTACTTTGCAGCATTTATTGCAGGTATTGGACTGATTGCATTAAATCGTTACCTGTACTTCATATTGCGAACATGTAACTTAGTGTTAATGGTATGAAATGTGTCTAGAACTGCAGGTTTAAAAGTTGGTGCTCTGTTTTGTTTTTTTCTGAATATAAATTTCACTTAAAATAGAGGGGAGAAAATGGAAATACATAAAGCTATTGAGCTCACTGACAAAAACAACACCTGTGACAGTTTTTTTTTTTTTAACTTTTCATTTATTCATATTTGTGGTGCAGGATTGCCAACTGTCCCTGTTAGTAAAGTTAACAAAATTCTGATATGTGATTACAAAATATTGACTAAAAGGCATGTACAGTAAATGCAAATACACATTAAACCCTTTCAGTTATGACTCATCTCTCACTTTACCTTCGGGGCTTCCAATGAGGATAAAGACCTCTGGTGATGTTGTTTAGAAAATAATTGGCAGCATAATCTGTCATAAGACATACTTTGTCTCATTCTGAGCCTAATGAGGCTTTAATAGGCTGCATGCATAGTTCAGGTTGTGGTCTAATAATACCTGAAGCATCATAGAAACAAATGTGGATCTGATCACAAGAGCAAAGTCTGAATTAGGGTGACATTTTTCATGAAAAATGACATTAATGAGATTGATATTGATTAAAAAATATTTTAAACACAGAATCAAATCCCATCTACAACTTAAAAGGACAACTACATGTTCTTTCACAACAGTCTTTTTTTTCTTTTATAAAAATGGATTGACAAGAGATTTACAAATTAAGCAAAAATTGTTTGTGTGGGGAGGACGGATAACTGCTTACTTCACTGTACAGCCTCATCTGTGCTTTGCTTTGTCATCAAAGGAAGGAGATCCAGTTATTGCACAAGGAGCTCGAGATGTTGTCGCTTCAGCACACTGAGAAATGCCTGGAAAACTCTCAGCTCAGAGAGGAACTGCAAGATGAGAGAAAATCAATGATGCAGTGCCAAAAAGAAAACCAGGAACTCAAAAAGAAACAGGTAGAAACACTTCTTTTCACAGAGCTTATATCCACAACTCGGGAGAGGCGCACACACAGGTAGAGAGAGGTGTCTCAGCCTCATTTATTGCTAAAGTGCTCCAGTGGAAAACAGCTGCTGTCTATAAAAGAGATAGCTGGCCCCGGCACAGACCTAGTGAAAATTCAGCTTCTGTATCTTTTATGGCTCCAATCATGCAATGTTTGAAACCACAAAGGCTCACAGTTCAATTTGTCTAAACAATTTTAAGATACCACAGCAACAACAGCATCCGCTGTGGCAATGCACCAATTTCTTACCTTTTTTTTGTCATTTACAGGGGTGCATATTTGTTGAATCACTATGTGCTCCACACTGCAAAATGCTTAACAGCTTGTTGTCTTTTTTTGTAAAAAGAAAAGAAAAAGAGAGCTATATAGTGAAGTAAGAAGAAAATATTATATATTCTGTGTGTGTGTTTGTGTACTGTCTTTATACTGATCGATCTATGTTACAGATGATTCTCAGGGCAAGGGATGTGGAAATTCAGTTTCTCAGCCAGGAAGCTCAAGCTCTCAGAGAAGAGTTGAAGACTGCTCGATTGGTAACACATTTTTTTTAACCGCCTGAGAATTTTGTTGAATGTCAGCATTAGATTACACATGTACTTTTATGTCATATTTCATGTTCATTGACATTAGTTGATGAATTTAATGGCCAAAAAGCAAATATGTCACATCAACCCCATTCAGTTTAGTGTTTAACTGAAGCCTGAGTGTATATGTGTGTATGTGTGTGTCTGTGTCACAGGACAAAATGTACACTGAGAATAAGCTCAAGCCCCTCTATACAAACAGCCAGCATGAACCCCATCAACATGTCACTAAAGTTGGTGAAGATTTTAAGTTCCCCACCTGGTCTCCAAGAAGAGTCACTTCAGGGCAGAGCCTCGGTGAGACACTTTTTACAATGTGTACATCATAAAATGAAATATTTTTTTACTTGCACAAACATCCAACCATGTAACAGTGCATTCGATAGAAAGTGAATGTTGTCTGTTTCAATATAAAGTCTGATGCCATTTATTAGCACATGGTTAATTACAGTAAACTGAGGTTCAGATTGTCCTTTCTGTCCTTTTGTCCCCCTCAGAGGACTCTCTGACAAACACAAACAGTGCTACTTTCCCAAAGAAATCATCCCTGATGCATCAAATAAGAGCAGTTAGATCAAAGGTAAAAACTGTTGCATCATCTACATGAAAGTTCAATCATTCTATCGGTTTACATTTTTCACCCACAAAACAAAAATGTCCATAATTAAAGGCTTTGAAAAGTATTTATGATTCCTATTGTGACAATCTTGGTAGGCAAATATTTTAACAAAATAGAAAGTACAGTCCTGTGAAAGCTAATTACACCCTTACTGCTTCCATAGGAATTAAGAGGGTAAGTAGCAGCCAAGTGCTGATAATCAAATGCACTTGATTAACTGATCATCAGCAAGTGTGAGCACCTCTATAAAAGCAGACGTTTTGGGAGTGTGCTGGTCTGCAGCATTCAAGTGTTTGTTAACACGATGCCACAATCTTCCCGGGAGTGGACGTCCCAGCAAATTCACCCCAAGGTCAGACCGTGTAATGCTCAGAAAAACTGCAAAAAAACCCACAAGTTACATCTCAGACTCTACAGGCCTCAGTTAGCATGTTAAATGTTAAAGTTATTGACAGTGCAATTAGAAAAAGACTGAACAAGTATGGCTTGTTTGGAAGGGTTGCCAGGAGAAAACCTCTTCTCTCTAAAAAGAACATGGCAGCACAGCTTAGGTCTGTAAAGTTGTATCTGAACAAAACACAAGACTTCTGGATCAAAGTCCTTTGGACCAAAGTAGAGATGTTTGGTCATAATGCGCAGCATCACATTTGGTTCAAGCCAAATGCAGCATATCAGCACAACCACTTCATACTAACTGTCAAGCATGGTGGTGGAGGGGTGATGATTTGGGCTTGTTTTGCAGCCACAGGACCTGGGCAGCTTACATTGAGTCTGAACTCCTCTGTATACCAAAGTATTCTAGAGTCAAATGTTAGACCATCTGTCCAACAGCTAAAGTTTGACTAAAACTGGGCCATGCAAGAGGACAATGGTCCCAAACACACCAGCAAATCTACAAAAAGAAAAGAATCAAGGTGGTGCAATGGCCCAAACTTCAGACCTCAACCCGACTGAAATGCTGTGGCGGGAGAGAACTGTGCCTGCAAATCTCAATGAAGTGAAGCAACGTTATAAAAAAGAGTGGACCAAATTCCTCCACTTTAATGGGGCACTGATAAAGTCATACAGAAAATGATTACTTCAAGTTATTGCTGTTAAAGGTGGTTCTAAAAGCTTCTGAATCATGGTTTGTACTTAGTTTTTCACAGGACTGCATAGAGTGCTCTGTCATACGACTGTAACTGTCGCCCTGTGTGATGATTAAAGCTATTTGACAATCTTTCCACTATATAAACCACTTTCAGTGGCAGCAACTAGATATAGACCTTCATTCCCTCACCACTTTTCACTTTATCTTATTTTTAATATTTTTTTGTGAATCTTTTTATCCCTCAGAGTTTGAAAGAGGGCCTTTCTGTCCAAGAAAGAATGAAGCTGTTCGAGTCATTCTGATCCAAACATGAGCTGCTGGCATCTGCACTTCAGAGCACAAATGTGTATTTCTGTCTGTTCATAACTTTTTTTTACTGTGTAAAATGTTTCTTTTTGTGGGTTGAATTATCAGATCAATCCACTTATCCACTAGAGGGAGCAACAAACACAGATAATTTTACACATACATTTCAGACCAATCATAGTGAATCTGTATTTATGTTTTTGGTTTACAGTTCAGTTCATTGCACAATGATTTTGTAACTTATAGATATACTGGTTGTATTTTCATTAAAACATAACTCACATAAGTGTATTGGATCACTTGTATTTAACATTTAGGAGTGCAAAATAAAACATTCACCTTTCCAGCAGAGGCAACAGAGGAGATGTTATTGTACCTATAAAAGTTTCTGAACCTTCAGTTTATTAAAAGCAAAATGTTTCAACTGAAGACTGAACAACGTAATGTAGGCCAATGTTTTCACAAACATGACAAAAAGGTAAAAGAAGAAGGTTTGCATTCTGGCACCATTCACAGCCAGCAATGTCTCGACAAAAGATGAGTACACTGAATTTTACCAGACTTTTTTTAAATATATATTTTTAAACATCAGTGTTCAGGTACTTTACAAACAAAATACCACTGCTTGGACTTCAATTTCCAGGAGCACATAGTGGGAAGTTTTCACCACAGTTTTACACTTTCATGATGAAATAGAAAATAAAATCATAATTACACAAGAAAAGTTTAGAATAGGGTCAAAAGGAAAGGGAAGCAGTTTTTTTTTGTTTTGTTTTAAACAGTACCAAAACACACTGTTTATATATGTTTATATGTTTTGTGTCTCCTTGTCTGACCATAACTGACTTACCTGTTGGGACAACAATGCTTCATCTGTTTTCAGGTCTGGTTGTACCAGGACAGCTGAACTAAAACTACAGTGTCTTATAACCAGTGAACTGTTAATTATTTTTATCAGAATTGTTCGATCAGTCAGGAAACAGGAAGTGATGATGATCACAGGGGGCTGCCAAACAGGCTTTAAACGCATTTAAATGTTTTAATATTCAGTTCTCACCTCGTAGCACCCGTTGTTCTATATCACCAATTATTTATTTAAATTTAACTGATGTAAAGTAGACTCCAAACAGAAACAGTCAGAGGTGTCTGATCTCAAGGGATTTTACAGTGTTAATATTAAACGTCACAAGATTCAAAAGTACACATCAACAGATGCTCTAAAGTCTGGATCAGGCTACATAGCATACAGTATACGAAGATTTACTTTAGAACAAAATAAAATAGCTGACTAGATTTTCACTTTAAGCAGGACTGTCTACTCACAGGACATCCCGTGTGTGGATATAGCTGAGCTGTTAGGGTTACAGGATGAAGCCAGGATGTCTGGTCACCAAAAACCTCCTGCTGCGTGAGTCAGCGTCACACTGTGTGTCACTGTGTGGTTTCAAGGCAGACAGATTGTTCCAAGTGTTTTGTAATTACTTCTAAATACCTGTCCTACTAAACAGATTTGGTTTGTACTATCTGCTATATAACAGGCTTCATGTTACTCAAACACACCTCAGATAACTCTTAAAGCTTTATATGTGTGAAAGTTTTTTTAATTAATTAGCGTGATGAGCACAGATTTTAAGAGTGTTTTTTTTAAAAATGTTTTTAAGCTTTATTCTATGGAAAAACACAGATCCATTTCTCCAGAGATCGAATTTCTGTGTATGTCACAGCTCTCTGTGCTTGTGCAGAGTACGTAAATTTGATGGTACCCTGTTCCTTGGAGTCGCATTTCCAAAGAGGAACATCGCACCTCATTAAAACCCAACACCCATCTTTCCTTCCCCCGTGGCTGCCTGTGAAACTCCAGTCATGTTAGCTGACACTTAGCAAATACAAAGCTGATTCTTTATGTTATCCATCATAGATATAATTCTGCACCTGTGAGCGTTTGTGAGCTGGTGTGTGAAAATCAACATGCTTATTTTTTGTTTTACATAACTTAAGGCTTCCCACCCTAAAATGATAGACAAATATGCTGTATTACTAAAACATTAAATGTTTACTGCAGACACAATAAAAAAAAAAATGGAAACAGTAGTTTAACTTGAGGTCAGCTAGCTTTATGTCTCTAAAGCTTCTGATGATGAATGTGGCTGAAAGCTCTGGAAAGCTTTGAAATGTACTACAGTTAAAATATATATAGATGATTAGTCAGTGAGCAGAAAATTAATCAGCACCTAGTAAAGATTTGGATTTTCCCTCCTCATTTTGTTAAAGTAAAACAATTTAACACCTTTTGGTTTGGGACTCATTTTCAGTTAAATGTTTTATGTCAGCTTGGGCTCTCAAAAATTTATTAAAAGAAGTACAAATTTAGTCGTTACAATTAGCAATTTAGAATGAAGAGGACCATGAGCGGAGATAATTTTGTTATGAAAAGGAGAATCACAAGGCAGTTTTTACAGGGGTGGCACAGAAACTGATGTTTGATTACTCATGCCAGACTGTATTCTTTTATTACTCATTCTTATCTTTTGCTTACGTAGGCATTACTGCCAGAAGAAGAGAAGAAGAATATGAAGACTCATACATAATAAGCTTTTTTTTTTTAAATGTAATCCTCATCCAGAGGGGTGGATAGACCATGGTCCACCACTGGCCTCCACTCTCCATGCCTTGGGCCCCCTCACATTTGGTTACATTTTCATTTAAAATTACAAAATGTAGGGATCAAAGGATACAGAGACTTCTGAGTACAGTTGGAGTTTCATGCATCCAGAAATAAATCAGATGAGGCCCTCGGATTATTTCTTTATTATTTTGGTACCAGCCGGGATACATTCTGATACATTTTTAAGTAAAGTTCAGGTCACTGCCGTTGCATGAATTACACCTCTTAAACCTGATAATTTAATTCATAAAATAAAATGTCTTAATCGTCGTACATCAATGACTAGACACACAGTGTTTACCAATAACTGAATTTAAATAGAAACTTTTGATAAACATCTTTAGAAATAATTCTATTGCTAATAAATTCATTACATTTTTAAAATTGAATACATTCATGATCTTCTCTTCTCTAAATGATTACATGAAATTTATTCAGATTGCTACATCAGAATAACTGTCACTGGAAAACATTATAAACTTTCCTGAGTGTATTTTTCCATTTCTTTAAATGAGAATTAGTATTTATGTGTGTGTGTGTGTGTGTGTGTGTGTGTGTGTGTGTGTGTGTGTGTGTGTGTGTGTGTGTGCGCGCGCGCGCGTGTGTGTGTGTGCGTGTGTGTTTACGCGTGCACCTGCAGGGTTTGTTCTTAGTTGAGCTGGCCCACAAACTCACCAGATCCTCATGACTGATCGGCGACTGATGAAGAAACACCAGCACACAGGTGCACCTGCTCAGGCTGTAAAAATAAGTGGCCCATTTAGCCATGCAAAGATCAATTACTGCAACCAGTGCAGAGACTGCTCTGGTCTGCACAGTCCGCTTGCTCAGTGATACACAGACAGGACCACGGCTTTGATTATTTTTCCCTCTCACGTGTGATAGGAGTTCAAATTTATGTTCTCAAATCAGCAAAGAGATGCATAAACCTTATTCCCACTTTGACTTGAACCACAGCGTTATAAAATCAGGTCTAGAGGCGTGTGACCTACATGCAACTTAACTCAAAATCGTCAGTGTTTCCATGACAATGGATAAATCCTACATTGTTCACCTGAGAATACCAGCCTTGGCATGGGGGGGCGATGAGGCTGATGGGTGTTTGGGTGCTTTAAGGAAAATGTGCCAAGAACAAACAAAAGAAGTTTGGTTCATGAGATCTGTGTGTGATCCAGCACCCTCAGACCAGACCATGGCGTTAATTTTTTTTCATCTGGAGTAGGATGGAGGTCATGCGATCAAAAATAGTCCACATGCTTTCCCTAGTCACTTGTATGAGGTAGAATAAGGGAAAGAGTTAAATAGTTTTTTTTGGACTTAGTACAGTAAGAGTGACCTGGATTCAACCTCCAGTCCTTTCTGTGTGGAGCTATCATTGCCTCTCTGTGTTATTGGTGCTGAGAGTACTTTATTATTATGATGCAGGATGTTCATTAGGCAGGTCTGAAGTATATTCACTAACTGGAGCAGGGAGGTTGGTTAACAGCTCCTTAAGAAAAAAACAAAACAAAACTCATGCATCTTTGTATATGTACAGCCTTTTATTTCTGTTGGGTGGGTGAACAATGCCTCTCCTCCCCACTCACACTCAGATTGTGTTGGCTGCCAACAGATACTTTGTACAGCACCTCATCCTTGGTGTTTGTTCTCTCTCTTCCTTGATCACTGCTGTACAAAACAGGCTTGGAAACAATTTGTTGTTGGGTTTTGCAGCGAAGTTTACTCCCTAACTTCTCTAACTTTTTTCTGCTGTTTTTAACAAAAGAATTTAAAAAGAAGTCTTAATTACTGTAATACAGGAGCACATTAAAAGCCACCCTGCTATAACAAGGTAATACCTTGAGGACAACAGAGTAATACTGGGTTAACACCGTGGCATAATAGCAATATTATTGGTGCTTAATTGTAACAGTGTTATAAAGGAGAACAGTTATGAGGGCATTACGGAGCTTTAAGTAAAAATCATGTGCTCTTATCCACGCAGGGAGAACCACAACATGATAAAACACAACATGATAAAACACCTGAAATGAATCAATAGTGTGCTGATCAGCACTGTGCTGATAATCTTAAAGGTGATCAAACCCTGCCTCTTGTATGTTCTTGCATGCAGTCGAGCTTGGCCCACTTTATCCTGCTGCAGAGAGGGGGCCTTAAACAACTCGCTGAGTATGAAGTATAGGCCGGGCTCCGGACGCGCTTTGTCCTGATAGCACACTCCACATCCCCATCTGGGGCTGCAATCCCTGAACCGAACTGAACCCATAACCTATTTACAGGTCTGACATCAGAGCAACACTTCATAGTGTACATGTACAGTAATAAGTATGAGCACTTAGAACAGAGTGTTTTGTCTTCAATCAAAACTGAATCCAACCAATTGCTTCCTTTACATGCATTATCTTGCATGTAAAGGAAGATTCCTGCAGTCAAAACTGATCCAGCTGGATTAATGCTCACAAAGGTCAAATATTATTTCCTATTATATTTAGAAAACTGTTACTGAAACCATCTCGGCTTAGCTTCCTTGGAGGCCATCATATTGGCATGTTGCATGTAAACCTTCCACCCATCCCTCTGCTCTGTGACGTCCTCCAGTGAATCTGGGTTAGGCCAGTACTGGAACTGCTAATCTTGTTTTTGTCTCGTTTAAGAATTGCAAACGACTGGGCAGATACATTTCAAAACAGGAAACAGAAATAGTGATTGCTCCTGTGAATCTGTTTGTCCTACATGTTTGTCTAGATGATATCTCCAACTCTGTTGTGCTACTGCTGTTAAAGGAAAAAGTAATGTATGTAAAGAAACAGAATGCAATGATTTATGTATTTGAAAATAGTGCAAAGACAACATATCAAATGTTGAAATGAAGTTGATTTTTAAAATGTTTGTTCCTTTTGAATTTAATTAGAATTTTCCCAAAAAAGTCAGGACAAGGCCATGTTTACCCCTGTGTTGCATCACCTTCCCTTTTAATAACACTCTGCAGGTTTTGAGGAACTGAAGAGACCAGCTGATATAGTTTTGGAAGCTAAATGTTTTGCGGTTCTTGCATGATATAAGATTTCAGCTGCTCAACAGAAAGGGGCCTCCTCTGTCCTGATTTTTATTTCATAATACTCCAAATGTTTTTACTGGCCAACAGGCCTGGAATACAGGCAGACCTATTGAGGATTTTTTTTACTACAAAGCCACACTTTGTAATATGTGCAAATTCCAGTTTAGTATTGTCTTGCTAAAATAAGCAAGGCCTTCCCCGAAAAGACAATCTCTGGATGGCAGCATATGTTGCTCCAAAATCTGCATATATTCAATAATTGGACCATCACAAATGTGCAGGTTATCAATGCCATGTGCAATAATGCAATAATTTAAACATATGTTCTCTATGCACTCTTCTCTTTAGCATGGAGGATGCAGCATCCAAAAAGAATTTCATATTTTGATTAGTCAGACCACAGGACAGTTTCCCTGAGAAGATTTTTTTATTCATGATTTTTTTTTTGTCTTTGCATGATTGAGTTTTAACCTGGATTTGTTGAAGCAGCAATAAACTGTGTTCACTCACAATGGTTTTCCAAAGTTTTCCTGAGCCCATGCAGTGATTTCCCCTGCAATGTCAAAATGTCAAATTTATTTTTTATAGCACATTTAAAACAACAAAGTCGACCAAAGTGCTTCACACAATAAAGATCATGGAGAATCATGTTTGATTTAATGCAACGCTCTCTGAGAGCCTGGAGGTCATGGACAGTCAGTATTGGTTTTCAGGATTCTCTGATTCTTTTAATGACATTATGTAGCATCAATACTTTTATAAAAAGAAAAAAGTTATTTTTTAACTGTGGAACGATTTGCCCATGCAGCCATTTGCAGAGTGACGAACTCCCCATCTTTGCTTCTGAAACACTTTGCCTCTCGGAGATGCTCTTCATAAATAATCAAACTCATTAGTTGCTCAATAAGGTGATTTTTGTTTGTTTTTGTTGTTTTTTTTTTATTGGCATTGCACAACTTTTCCAGTCTTTTGCTGCCCCTGTACCAACATATTTTTGAACATATTGCTACCATTGAATTCGAAGTGAGAAGGTATTTTTCAAAAGACAATCAAAGTTGAACATTTGATATGTTGTTTTTGGACTCCAAAAATGCCAGAAACAGGGCTGTATCCTTTGGATGACTTCTAGTGACTTTGGTAAACTTCACACTCTTCTTGTATAGCACCACCAGAATGGAAACATTACTGGTCACAGATCACTTGCCGAAGCAAGTCACATCTACATCACTATATTAGTGCAAAATCTGAACACAGCTTTGATGATCCTGTGTAGCACCACTGTCATCTCACTTTGTTAGCATGTTCATGTTGCCATTTAGCTCAAAGCAATGCTGTGCTTAACTATAACTGCTCTAGCTTCTAGTGCTGCTTTTAACAACTCCTCAGTGGCCCCGTGATATACGAGCAGCTCACAGATTTTCTCGTTCATTCAGGCACGCACACGAACATCAGAAACTGCCTGCATGGACTCTTCAAAGTCCAGCATGTTCAGCAGGACCTCCCTCTGCTTTCTCATTGAGTAAAAATGGAGAAGACACCACCCCCACTCTGTGATCTATTGGATTTTAGTTAGAAAAATAATGTATACATATGTAGATTACAGGGAGATAGACTTCTGGACATGTAATATGCTTAATAATGAATCGGGAAATAAATATAAGGTTACATATTCAGCAGAAGGTGGCTATTACTTTGTCACAAAAAACCAAGAGAAGGAATCAGTGTGTTCTCATCGCTCTACAGGACACAACAGTCCTGAATAAACTGGTCAGTTCTTTCAGCGCCGTTGATGATCAGCTGACTGTCAACACTTTGTAAGGGAAGAGCATGTAGTCTTCAAATGCCAAGTATCTACAGTGACACTGTGGAAGGGAGGGGGAGGACTGGAGCTGTGCGGTGAGCAATAGTTCACTAGATGTGGGATACAGAGTGGGATCTGCAGCAGAACGAGATCAGATAGCAGATATACTAAGAAAGTGTGAGACACGTGGAAGAAGAGAGACTGTCGACTCTTCCAAGATTCTAAAATAAGCTGTGTGGAATTGATTTTTTTGATTGGACTAGACTCAACAGGCCACGTGAGCACTATATTCATTTGATTTGGGATAGCAGTGATCAAGGTGTTGTGCTGTTTTGAAAGTCAAAATTACAACTTCACTGCTTCACTAAAATCATTTTGTAATTTCTGGTCTGTTCCTGAAGAACTGGATATCAATCGAGAGGTAACTTTGGAGTACTTGACAGTAGGAGTGATTGCTCTCCTCATTTAGTGGAGAAAGAGATGAAGATACTCTGTGGCGATTTACTTTTCTGCCTCAGGAGGATAGAAGAAGAGAAGGAAGCCTGAGGTCAAACATGCAGCAATTTGGCTAGAGACCTTGGAGATTTGGAAGAAAAGGAAAGTTGGAAATCAGCATTTCTTGGGAACACCAGCACACAAGGTAAGCTGCTTGTTTCTTATTGCTCAATTCAAAAATATTTTCAGTGAGAACAGTTGTTACTGTCATAAATACCAGCAGAGAAAGAGACTCATTGCTGCTCCTGAGTTAAGATCACAGCCCAGCAGGCAGAGTGTGGCTCCTGAGAGAGCCAAGGAGCAGTTGCATAAATAATTAGATATTAATATCCCTTGGACACTCAACATCCTGCTTCCTAGCAACTAGACCTTCCAGAAACACTCACTCACAGGGGGAAAAAAATGGTCAAATTTGCTATTATAAGTTGTCATCCTCGAGCCTGAACTCTAAGCTCTAACAAACATTGCTTCTTGACATGTATCTGTTGTGTTTATACGTACAATGTCTAACTATCCATGGTGTAGTCAGCCTCTATTTTTAAGTTTTGATTTGGACTGCATCTTCTATAATGAAGAAATCAGATATCTCAAAGGAAGTCCAAACAACATACTGAAAAAAAAATGAATCAAACATGATAAAAAATCTAAAAGTAAGCATGTCACATCTGGTGACAGCTTCTTATTTTAGGCCCTTTGACTTGACATAATTTAAGGTGCATCACACCAAAGTGCAGCTACATCAATCAAGTCAGTGGAAACTCTAAAATAATAATAATAATAAAATAATAATATAATATGTGCCTGAGGACATTTTAAGACTTGTTTCTTGAAGGACTTTGGCTGTTCTTTGTGTGTAGTTTTAAGTCCTTACAGAAGCCTCTAGAAGTCTCATTACTTCACAACCATACTGAAATGCCTCCAGGCACTTATTTGGGCAGTTATTTTGAAGCAATATCTTAAATTAACTTTACTTGCAGTAGTCATGAGGACATCGGAACTGCGTGTATAGAATCACCATATAAATCTGATGAAAACGGCTTCAAAAGTTAGCTGGCATTGCTGACTTAAATAAGATTTAAAAATGTGTTTCCCCCCCTGTAATTTATATTTCTACCACCATCTTTGCTGTTGCAAAATTTTCCTCTAAATTTGAATCCAGGATACTTTGAGTGCCATCTGTCTCTCTCTGATCATGTCTCTGATGTGAAGTGGTAAATATTAGCATATAAACAATGATGTTAGCATTTAGCTCAAAGCACTGCCTCTCATAGCCTAACTGCTAGCATGACTGTAGGCTAAGGTTTAGTGTGTTGTTTAATATAAATTCATATTAGCCTATTTTAAAAAATACTTGCTCTTGTATTATGTATTTATGTACTGTGTATTAAAGCTGTCTGTGCAATACTTTGTGTGTATATATACACAGTGTAAATTTGCTAGGTGAACTGTTATCAATTGCATTGAATCTCTTGACATTCACCACATAACAGGTACAATTGTGTTTTAGCCTCGTGCTAAAGAAGAACCTTTTCAGAAACTTGAGGATTTTGCCTTTGAGCAAATATTTCGTTAAAGGGCTGGATGAACTTTACGCTAACCCTTAATGGGTTGTCAGACACCTGGCAGGTGATAGCTGGTTAATTCTTTTTGCATTTAAAAAAAAAAAAAAAAAATTTTAAAAATTATAAAAAAAAAAAAATTATTTTAAAAAATAAAAAAAATAAATATTTTTTTA